>NMRA01000033.1:1524180-1545351 GCA_002633005.1 Phoronis australis
CCCACCCCACAAAGCCCACCATGTCACCTCATCATCAACTACCCCTCCCCACCCCACGCCACTCACCTTATCTCCCTCGTCATCACGCGTCAGGTAGTTCCAGATAGTCCCCTTCAGTTTTTTCACATCAATCTTTTTGGCCTGTTTGGCATAGTCAATCATAATCTTGTTGACCTTTAAATGGACATGAAATGACCATCAGTGTACAAACAGACAGGCAAACAAACAGACAGACAAGCAGGCAGGCAGACAGACAGAAAGACAGTTCACACTAATGACAAACACACAGGCAAATATAGGAGGGCAATGGGGACCGGTCCGCACAAAATCATGCTAGGTGGCATTCTATATTTAGGCTCTACACGGATATTTCGCATTCGAAAATCATGGCTGCCTCCCCCCAACCACATTTTGGATTTGCTAGTGAAATATGACTGTAATGGGGAGTTTCTTAATCCATTTAGTGATCGAAACATATTATGTTGTGTTGAGTTTGTCACAAAAGCACTGCAGAGCACTGATATGCAGCCAAGGTTATACAGAATGCTCATTTTTCAAACATTTCCACGGACTAGAGAGAGCAATACAGAGATCTGTTCACCTTGTTTGGCTGTGCCACCAGATTATCACCAGCGAGTAATGTTCCATTGACAATACTCTCATTGGCGCCAAAGCTGGCCTGAGACAGGTTCTGTGATTGGCTGCCGAAGTCACTGCCCCCTCCAGTTATGTCGAATCCAACATGAGTCATGTCATTGTCATCGACATCATCATCAGCCTGCGAGATACACGATCATTGAATCAGCAAAACATCTATTAGCAAGAAACGTTTCTATGGTAACAATGTAAATGGACAAATCTAAAAGAAGTACTTAACAGTTAAATCCCAAGTTTATTCAAAAGAGTGTTATTCTTAATCATGAATCAAATAAATGGTTCAAAGCCAGCTGACATGCTGCACACCACAGAATTAAACTAGTTTCAGCAGTGCTTATTACATAAAGAGGCTAACTCCCCCTCCTCAGGCGAAAATTCCTTTAAATCCCACTCAGTCATCAGCCTCGATACAGGAAATACTAGCCTCGCCATGTAATTTTCCATATTCCCACACACGATTTCAATCACCTGTACAGTACCAGACCAAATCCAATTAGGGCATACCTCAACTGCTGGACAGTAGTTTTCACGATCATTGGCGTTATTGTAGTCGTATCCATCCACACCGTCATCAAGTGAGTCTGAAGATGATGCAAGTCGTCTCACCTGAAACATCGACAACAGGAAAAATTTGACGTACAAATCTTTTAGTAGCATAGTGAGAGCACAGAACCGACTTCGTTAGACCAAATGTCAAAGGGTGGTGGTCAAGACGGGCAGAGACGGAAGATATCTGCTTTCATTCACTGACAATTCAATGATGCTTGATGCATTTACATGAGCCACTTGAATATACCACTGTACAACAATGATAGCTAAGAATTTTTTAAAAAGTTGTGAAATTCCAACACGACTAGTGAACAACTTAAGGTTACGTGTACCAATCATTAAAATGTTATCTTCTTGAAATATCTAAGTAACTAGAGGCAGTCAATTCATAAAAGTACGTATGTTCTGAAATTAGGAATCGGGACAAGTCTAATCATGTCATTCACAATACAGTAACGTACTCGTGATCAACCAAGTGTTTTTGAGAAAAATGTCATTTTTTGAAATGTGCATTGATTGAATAGGGAAAGTATTTTCGACAGCATTCACCAAATATTTTGTGAACTTTCTTAAAAACGCTCAAAAAACAGTGTGTAGTTTCCATAGTTAGAGTCATTTTTGTTAAATAGTGGTACATGTGACCTTGAGGAAGGTAGTAAGATTCAAAGACTACCATAATGTTTGGCTTGATGAAATGTTTGAACAGATTCTCAGCTTCGTAGTGCAGATCCTTGGGAAGGGTTGTCTGTGTTTTGCTGTACTTTTCCAGCGTTGACTTTGTCAGGGTCGTTGAAGCTCGCGTCTCTTTAAAGTAAGCATCAAAATCAACGTCGTCATCAAAGTTGATTTTGAAGGCAGCTTTTTTCTTCTTTTCCTTCTTATCCTTGAGGGCAGCCAAGCGAGAATCTGTGTAAAGGAAACAGTTGAATGCAAGCAAAGAGGTGGCTTCCTCACATGCAACCCGCCAATATATAATTAACTTCTGTTTACACGTGGCCAGAAATTTTGCGCAAAACCATACATCAATCATGTTAATGAGAACGAGTTCAGTTCCAAAATGATCTACAACAAATTGTGCTTCCACTTTTGCCAAAAATTTGTCATTAAAAATTGTTCTATTTTTGTTTTTGATCTAGTGAAGCACAGTTTCCGAGTCCATTTTTTGAATTTTGAGAAATTTAGTCCACTGGGGTCACCAGCTCAATTAACGTAGGCAACATTAGCCTGCTATTGGTGACAGACATTTTCAATACTTCCTAATCATCCAAGATAACAATTCAAGAACCATTTACTGCCAACAAGGCCATATTAAACATTTCAAGACCTTGACATTACGTCCTCCTCCTCAACTAAAAAATTTGGACAAAAGTGATCCGTCACATGGGTTTGCAAAAGTCTCCTACAATCAAAATTAATTGGTTCGCGATGTGTACATCTAGTTTTCAGTTCTATAGCCCCCAAGCTCGACTCACCTTTAGACTGTGGTTGCAGTTTCCAGTGGGCAGGGCCAGCCCAGGTCCTCAAGAGACTGCTGTTGAAGTAGGAGTACTCGCCAGGCTCCGTTGCCAAAACTTGCATCAAATTGCCAATTGTGCCATTTCTATTAACCAAGACAAATTACTACTACTTGATATCCATGAAATAGAAAGTTAATTTGCAAGCTTTTTAAAAGTTCCATACTGAGCAATAATTTCGTGAATTTAAATTGGCTTTTTTAAAGTAAATAAATCTAATTTAAGAAAAGGTAATCTAGCCAGACAAAAAATCGCAGTGACCATGTAATATTAGGACTTACCAGAGTACAACACAAGCTGCATGAGACAACAATAAACTTTTATACACCTGTCCTTAGACGGACTGTATCATAAACAAACTTTTTAGTTGGCATTAGCTAGTTAACAATTAGCCACTTGCCAGGAGTTTCCCAACTAAGCAGGAGAGGTAAAAGATAACCTCACATACATGAGTTTTTAACTGCAAGCTTAGTCAGAGCGTTGGACAACAGTTCCAAGTGAACGTCCCTAACCAACCACTACGGTCAAACCAATGACATTTCCTGGCCCATTTCCATTGTTTGATATTTCCAGACTCACCGTATACTATCAACAGTCTGACTGATGCTGGTGAACACGGCATCCGAGCCTTGCATACCCTCAGTGAATGAAGAACCTAAACATATTGTACAGTGAGCAATGTGGATAGCTTACATGGAGTATCAGGCAAGGTCACTTCAAAATGTAAATGTACCTTTGAGCATTCAAATGCAATTAAAATGTAAATTGCGGCAATATAAAATGATGAAAATCCTACCAAAATATCTCTTAAACCACAATATTATCAGTTTTACGGCCAACTAACACATTATTAGCTTTAAACACAGCGATAAAACATGTTGTTTTGTTGATTTTGTAACAAATCTTCAATTCTCACCGTTGTCTGTCAGACATTCAATGAAATCAAGGCCAGTGTCTTTACCATTCATTTTGAATATGCTTAAAATACTCTGTTACAAAACGGTGGGATTTGGCTGAGCGGTAAAGCGCTCGACTGCTACTTCAGAGCTAGCGGGTTCAATTCCGCAGTACTGCTAATTTATCTAAAGTTATTTTACTTGCTGAGAATCTCTCTTTAAATCTCGCCAATTTAGGACACAATATGGCAGGCAAATGAAACTTTATTTGGTAATTATCCATAAACAATAGGCAGCACTAAATAAATGACTTCATGAGTTTAATGTTTTATCATAATACAGCGTTTTGAAAATTTGTGGGCATTAGAAACCTTTAAAATTCATAAAAAGTTATATTTTGGCAAATATTTTTGTACGAATTTGGAGAAGTTTTGCAATATATAGAGACTTTAAAATTTCTTCACTGAACATCAAGTAGTAATTCAGAATTTAAAAAAATTATTAAGAAATAACAAAGAAATTAATTGTAAAAAATCATTGCAAAACACAATGTTTCACTTTAGTGGCTATAAAGCATCTTCAGTTTAGTACAGGTAAGATTTTAAGTGTTCAAATAGGAAGCCAGTTGTCCCACAATGCACCATCCTAAAACAAACACTACGCGAAAGAGAATACGTACGTGTTACCCGTATTCACCAGAAAATGCTACACAGTCAATAGATTGAAACATCGTGCTTTACAAAGTATCTTACGCTGATGTTTCTGGATATTGCGCATATTTTGAAAAACTTCACTATGACCAAAGAGTGGTGTTATTTCCAAGTAGCATACGTTGGACAGCAGTACCCACCAGCATCATCATCATCAACACCAGCCAAGAAGCCAACACCATCTTCAGGAAAGTCGTTCACGTCTGACTGAGAGTCAGGAATGGGTTCCACCTCAGCGTCCAGGTCAAAGGCGTGATTGGAGTTTGGAGCCAGTCGACTCTGAAGGTCGAATGAGCTCTGGGATGGATCAAAAAGCCATTAAGTAAAAACGCATTATTTGTAAGCTATCCGTTCTTAAAAAGCCCAGGCCCATAATGCCTCGATTTTGGGCCCACCAGTTGGCTTCATTCCTCTGCTCAAATACATTTAAAAACCTCGCAAAATTCCTATCACCAAACTAGGAAATTCTCCAATGATAAAAATTTCCCTCAAGGTTAAAACCAGTTTCAAATCGCAGACACTCAGCCTCAGAAGGGCTTTAAAGCACAAAAAAATTTCCCCTCATCGCAAAAATTCTAAATCAGAGCCCTCAAGCAACCTTGCGTAAGGTAAACAAGGGCCCTGAAGCAAAAAAGGTGTTTGAAATCATATTTATGACGTATTTTAAATCAAGGGTACTTTTCCACCCTGTCTTAGACAAGTTTACAATTATTATAATACCTTCTAGACATTACAACAATTGAGAAGATTTCATTGTTGCATTGAGGGAAATTTCTTAGCTCATAAACATCCCGTGGAATCCCAGATAACATGTGGATATGTAAACACAACATGTCACTTGAATGCACCAAAATTGAAAGGAGAGGTTCACAGCATAAGCTTTGTTACAAGTATGATAAAGCAACCATCACGGACAAATATAATTGACTAACCGAGCCTCAAAACGCATGAAATAAATAGATAAGTCTTTTGTGCAAAGATTCTTGAGGCACATACTGGCATCCGATCACGCCAAGTTAAGTCTCACCACCTAAAACGTAAATATCAAATCAGTTTACACATCCACGATGCATTTGAAAAAAACAACAGTAGCACGTGACCGTAGATGAAATCCTCCCCGGGCATCATTAAGTAATTAAATTAGCTCACCGGCTCGTCTCTGTTCCAATTGGTGAACTCAAACTCGGAGAATGCAGGGCAGATCTGAAGGGACATCAGGTCCATCCCTGAGTAGATATCTGGAAATCAGAACAATGTTCACAACGTCACGGGCATCTGATGGTTGAGCAGTAGCCATTAACATCTAGCTATATCAAAGCAGATACGAAGCTGGTGTCTGTACAGAAAGGGACCTTTTCATTTACACTACTCACTAAAATTGGCCTAAACTTGCTAATTTAGACAAGAAGTGAAACCTGGGTTTGCAAAGAACTGGTTGTTCATTATTCCTTAAGACGATGCTGATTGGCGCATAAAAGGACACGCCGTAGTACAATGGCACGCCGTAATAAAGTGACACACCGTGATAAGCCCACTCCTAGAGCTTGGTCTCAGACAATAACGAATTGCCATTTCTTACGACTCTCTAAAAGCACCTCCAGTTTGACTACAAAACAATTCTAGAGCACAATACGGTAAATAGGCTAAATCAAAAGTTGCCTTTGTTACGGAAGGCAGTGTTATAGCCGCTTTAAAGTTGACGAGATAATGTACTCAGCATGTGCTACGGAATGGTCAAAAAAATTCTTATGAGACATGTCTTTTGAAATATGTTTTTTACACTTTTCCACAAATGCGGAAGGTCAGTTGTGGATGGAGCTCAAGTCTTGAATTGGTTATCTTAGTTTTAAATAGCAGACTTTTGGGCTTCCGAAAGAACACGGTCTCATTTTAAACGATAAAAAACATTTCAAACAAATACGAATAAGCTATTAGGAAAATGTGTTGAACAACATATAATTTACCTTTAAACTCCATCAGGTCAACGGGTCTCATACTGTGTCCAGTTGCCTCGTGGTGGACGCAGTTTCTCACAACCGTGCTGGAGTCGAGCACGACAGCCGAGGCATCGTCATAGCAACACAGCTGGTTCATCATTAGGCCCTTAGTGCCACCCTCGTCAAACGAAGCTGACATCTTTTGGAAGAGTGGATCGACTTCGAACTCCAGGTCAAAGTTGTTGACGTTCAATGCCTTCAAATTGGTCTCAATAGTGTTGCTCTTCCGAGTCTGAAAGTGAAACGTGTTTAATGCCATGATTAATAAGCAAAGGGGACAAGGCCAATTATTGACATTGTCATGAGAATACAATACAATACTATACAATACAATACAAAATTTTATGAAGGAGGAGACTGAGGTTTGTTGCCAACAACAGTTTTTGATTTTCATCAAATGGCAATGCAAAAACTACATAATATATGGCTTTATTTAAATTAGAAATAGTTGAAGATTCATTTGATGAGTGTTCTTATTCTACCATAAACTCAGTGTTAAGACTAACACCAGCACTGAAGTTAAAGCATTATATGTGTATGTAGTTAAAATAAATGGGTCGTTTCAGCAAAATGACTGCTACGATCAGATTCACTGTTACTTTGCCATTAATAGTAGCAAAGTAAAAACTGACTCGAGCCACATAAAGGTGAAGGCAGATATACAATAACACATTATTTCCACAAACATTCAAAACTACTGTTACAACCAAAGAGAAAATTAACTTTAATCATTGACAATGAAGGAAGATGTATTTGTAATATTTGTCGATAAAAGTTTAAATTCAACTACTAACAGCAGACTCGTCCGTAGAGGACGCGGATGATGACACTCTTAACTGACCAACTTACCCTCTTCTTCTTCTTTCTCTGGTCATCATCACCCTCCTCACCTTCATGGTCCCCCACATTCTCATTCCCTACAAAACACGAAAGGCTCACACCTGTAGTGTGCATTTTACTATTTACTTTTTGGGGTTTGATATCATGAATTGCAAATGAATTTGTCTATGCAAGATGGTAAATACTACATTCGTTGTGAATAAGTTGGTCTACGTATTACAGTGATTTTGGGGTGTTTAACAAAATACATTTGCAAGTCTGATGTGAACATCTACAAACTTCATCAAGTCACCTCAATTATTCATAGTGAAGGTACACCCTCAGAGTATACCCGCCACATGTAAAGGAACAGTTGCTAAAAAATTACCACCTTTTGACAGGTTACATGGTATTTTTGGAACATTTCTGCAAGACCTGTTGACCTTGAGGAACTGTAACTTGGAGATTCTTAACTCAACCACAAACAATTTTGAAAATAATCCCCAAAGCGGTACCATGATGCCACACCCTTACCTTTCTCATCACTGCCGCGGCCCAAACCACTCAGCACCTTGTAGGTCTCACTATGTATAGCATCAACACGTCCAGCATAGATCTTGGCACTGGCATCCAGGGTTGAACTGGCCACCTGGTGGTAAGAAAGGAAATCACTGCGAACCAGAATGGACTGAAACTACCGACCTCAGAGGTCGCAATCAAACACTTCGCTGGCGGTGCTAAACTTCGTTCGATAAAGAGGAGAGTATTTTAAGCGTATTTAACTGATAGCCACTGGGAATAACTTGCAGCCAACGGGGAAAATAGGGCCGTCCCGGATTACCCAGCTACGAAAATATCCTTTGTCGTGGAGGTAAGAAAGTGCATGGTTTTCACTGCCTCTTTTTGGAAAGTCAGGCACACATTCACTAGTCATGGCGGAAAATGCATAGGTATAAGGCTGTGGCAATATTATAATTCCTGATTTAAACTGTTTAAAGGTTACAGAATAGAAAAGGTGTTTTCGAGAAAAGGGTTTCTGTTCAGTTCAAAATTAACCTGGTGAAATTGCTTTATCCACCTGTTCCCCATTTCCTTGTTTTTGATTGATGTAAGGAAGGCATAGAAGTAAACATCAAGCATTCAAGCATGTTTGTCAAGTTTATATAACTTTCTTCTGTCGGAGTTACAGTCCACAGAATAGCAGTAATTCTTTATTGGCATTGGAAGGATGCATACAATAGTGTGGGTGGAGAAAAACAAGAACAACAAAGAACAAGAGCAACGCGGAGCGTTGAAATGCACCCACGGATGCATTGCAAATGGGGAGCTTCTAGGGTTGTTTATTTGAATCTTAAAATGGTCACTAGATGGCGCAAAAACGTCCAATGCATCCGAAAACGGAAACATGCCATTGCTTCTTTAACAGAAACTATTTACCAAATTTCATAAAAATCTGTCAAGCTTAAGAGAAACAAAAGAAAATGGAAAAATGAAATTGCCACTAAGGGGCACAGTGTTTGTTGAATCCACTTAAAGTTGTCATCGTCTGCTGTTAGCTTCATATTATAAATACACTTACTAAATTTAATAAAGATCCGGCAATGGGTTTAGGAGATACGGGTATGTGCGCAAAACAAAACAAAACTACCACTAGGAGGCGTCACAGTAGTCAAAGTCATCATCATCAACTGTCCTCTTCCAACTGAGAATAAATACGCCAATTTTCAAAATCATCATTAGAACAGTTTGGTTGATAGAGGATGGACTCAAAAAACAGCAAAAATGGCCACTAGGTGGCACAAAATACCTTGATTCCATTTGAAAACAGTAGTATAGCGTCATCTCACAAGTAGATGTCTATATTCCAAATTTTATGAAATTCTGCTAAAGACCTTTGAAGATACAGAGGTAAATGTAAAAAACTAAAATTGCCACTAGGCGGCACACCGATAGTCAGGTCTGTCTGAAAGTCGTGGTCGTCGTTGCCAACATCAAATAAATACACATGGTACATTTAATAAAGATCATGCAAACGGTTTAGGAGATACAGCCATGGGCACAAAAAACTAGGAGGTGCCACAGTAGTCGAAGTCATTGGAAAATCACCATGAGCCGTCCTCTTCATAGCACAAACATACCTTCCAATTTTCACAATCATCCTTAGAGCGGTTTGGTTGATAGAGGGGTGGACGCCAAAAACAGACTCGAAAACAGTAAAAATGGCCACTAGGTGGTGGAAATTACAACGAATCCATCCGAAAACGGGAGGATACCGTCATCTCAATAACAGATGCCTATTCGCCAAATTCTATGAAAATCCCTTGAGGACCTTTGAAGATAGAGGTAAGCGTAAAAAAACTAAAATTGCAACTAGGGGGCACACCGGTAGTCGGATCTATCCGAAAATACACTCATGTCATCCTATCCATGAAAGGAACACGTGCAAAATTTCATGAACAGATGTCAAAGGGTTTTGGAGTTAGAGCAACGGACGCTGGACGTACGGAGATAATGGCATAATGCATAGCAAGTGGAACTCCAATGGCGTAAAAATCAAGTGCTTCATGGATACTGCAGCACTATGGGTAAATATGAGATTGGAGTGTCGCTTTATTGTCCGGGACGGACCTATTGGAGATTTGTAATAAAATCACAAAACAACACACTATCAATGCTATTTTATAGCTCTAATCAAAGCGAGTACGTTCAAGAAATCCACCAACAATACCAAAAATGTGATTTTCGACTACAAACCAATTGTGACCCATCAAAGCAATAGGATACCTTTGTTCAGACTTGAGTTCCTAAATAACTTTTTAAACGTACAGAAAACCCATGCACCAGTATATTCTTAAAACACTTCGCCCATATTTCAGTAACCATGTGACTGCGCTTTTTCTACGAAATTTCGCTTTTTCACATAAATCATCATAATTACCACAAGCATTATTTGCACATGAAACTTCAAATTCTGTTTCTTTATTCCACAAATTCTAGCTACAAATATAATATGTATCCACGATTTTTGCTCTTGGGCTTGTAGCCCAGGACCTCTGTTGTCAAAAACCAAAACAACAACATTTCTTGAAAAACAGAAGTCTAATAAAATCTTGATTTTTGACACCCAAGCTATTGGGTTAAAAGACAGACAAAATTACAAAACAAAATCTGCAAGTTGCGTCTGAAAAGTATTGTGTTTGAGCAAAATATGCCAATCTTCAAGAAAATCGTGCTTTAAAAAAAAAAAACAACCAATCATGTGATTATTAACAACTGGACATTGCTTTCATACATATAACATTCTGCCATCAAGGATCTTAAAAATATTCCATGGACCTCCTATTAATATTCTAAGCTACTAATACTCTAAGCTATTATTATTTAAGAAATTTGATCTTGCAGGTATGGCAATGCCTTAATTTAAATAAATTGACTTGACATAGACATCTAGTATAACAGTAAAACATTGAAATGAAGCACAATTTAAAATTCCTCCAGCAAGAATTTAAAGAGTTCCCACCATGACCCTGTGTCTTAAAAAGGAATTTTATTATTACATCTTAACAGATTTAATAGCCTTTAGTACACCTGTTGCTACGAAACAATCTAAAAATTTTAAAAATATATTTTTCTGTTATCGAGTTTGTATGCAATGGGTGGAAGACCGCCTCAGCCGTTGTTGTTTTACCAGTGCGATACTGAGGAGTTGTGAAGAAAGTACGCGTGGAGCTGTCTTTTTCAGACATGAAAAGGTGCGTTTGTGGAAACTGTGGTAACAACAACTTGACTGTGAACGTCTTAGTGTTCAAATTTCCTAAATACGTGAAAGTTGCACAAAAATGGCATCGGTTTGTCATGGGCGGCGCACCATAGGGGCCTGGGGTAGGGCTATAGCCCCCCACCTTTTTAGGGCAAAGCCGCCCATGGTCTATAGGCAGTGCAACACAGGAGGGCTGGGGGGGAGAGTTTAGCCCCCACTTTTTTCAGTGCTGCGCCACCCATGATTGTGCGCCGAACAAGAGTGTGGAGTGTCAGTGTGGAACATGAGATTCAGTTTGGCGTAAGCCACACTTTGATCGGCACATTTCAAAGAATCGTGTTTCGACCACACACATAAGCGGCGTTACAATGAAGGACTCACCACCAAGTAAGTGCATTTGCAAATTTTGTAAATAACGAACAAACTGCTTCCATTCTAGGGCGAGTGATGCCAGGCCCTGGACCCCGGCCCAGATCGAGTGCTACTACAAGTAGGCTTATGCATATTGTGTTTAGACTGTGCTCATTCCATCACGGCAATAGTGAATACGAGTAACCCAGGTTGGCTGTGGCCTTTGTCAGTAATTATTAAGTGTCTATTTTGTGAGTAGTGACCACCACTTGGTAGAGTTGATTGTGGCTCACATATGTCATTTCTTGTGCAAGTGGGTCAAGTTCATACGGCATGAAACCCGACGAAAGTTCGCCCAATGGGAAATCGAATTCATTGTCTGATTCTTCAAGTACTTGAGTATAAGTGCCCGTATCCACTCTCCTCTCTGTCTGCATTATAATTGTCCAATTCTCACCTAATATTGTCATTGTCTTCTGACTTGCAGTGTTCCGACATTGCAAATGATTGTCAAGCGGCCAACCGTCTTCCACCCATTGCATCATTTGGCGGGAAACTTAGAAATAAGTAATTTTTCTTCAAAATTAAAAAAGTTGCCAATATTTGGCATAAAAGGTGCCTATTTAGCAAGATTTTATGGTATTCGATTCATATTAGCTAACTGAAACCTGAAAAAGTAAGAAAATGCATGGTGGGAACTCTTTAAGTGATTGCCAATTTAAATTATTTTTAGGATTCACAGTCTCTATATTTCTAATCATCCCAAACTGATATGCACACAACATGAGGTTAATCAATCTTCCATTAACCAACGTATACAGGTGAGGCGAAAGGATAGGTGGTTGACTAGCACAGATGACAGGGCACTCTGACACCTTCAACAGGAAATTTACAGGTGAATAAGCCGATCATTCTCACCTGGAAGTTGGTCATTTCCTTTTTCTTCAACAGGTCCGACATGTAATCAATTAGGTGCAGGCCAAACGCGTTCTTGGCATTGATTTTCTGTATGAGCAAAACAGTTTTAGAAGCATTTTAATTAATACTATTCTGGTTGGAATAATATTCATAAAGAAGATTGCCTAATTAGGGATACGACTGTCACCTCTGCCATAATGAAATGGACCTTTTGAGCCATGAAAAACATGAGTTTTAAAATGTGTGTGACATAACTTCAGGCTCCATCGCTAAGACGTCTGTCTCATGAAAAGTAACTTTTAAATCTTAAAAGACTTAAGCCAGAAATTTGGTGTTACGTTCCACATAAAAATTTCTGAAAAATAATAAAATATGAATTGTGCAAAAGACAAGTCTCATAGAATACCAAGATGTAATTACTAGTTACTGAGACAATTTCTGCAACTTATTTTTGGATTGTGATGCACTCATAATTACTCAGCTAAACTTTTTTCAGCAATTGTCATGTGGGAACGTAAGACTAAATTTCTGTCATTTTCATGAAACAGATCCCAGCTAACTGTTGAGCCCAAGGTGTATTGTCGCTAATACCACAACAGATGATTCAACGGTGTTCCAAAAGTCCTCTACATATTGCACTTTCATAATAGACACAGTTCTTATAAACATAGAAAAATTGATCATGAAGAGATGGAATAACATCATTACAGGCTTGTAATTAACATGTTCTTATTTTCATGACGTCTTTCAATTCTGTGGTCTAAATTGCTTAACTCAAGTTTTTTTCAAAACCGGAAACAAAATTGTTAATATTCATGTCAAGTGATGACAACCAATAAATAGCATCCAATAAAATACATAAGACAATAACAATTCTGAAGCCAAACACTTCCACCATTTTAATTAGGTGCAATTTGTTTGTTGATGAAACATGGTTTTAACTTCATAATGTATACTCAATTTTGTGTGGAATTTCCATAACCAACTGTGTTTCAAACAATCTTTCTCAGAAAAATTATTTTTGAACAAAGTTCAGGAATAATTCAAACTTCATCCAGACAACTGAACGGCACATCATTTATCATATACTCACATTTTCTGCTGACAACTTGATGCAGTTGGCATAGTGGTCAGTCAACTGGGCACCGGTCAAACCACTTAATGGAGCTGATCGACGCCTGTAACAAACAGTGAAAGCTTCAACCACAATCAGTGCCCATCATCATAAATGTGGATCTGGCCACAAAAACAATAAGCAAAACAAACTAGATTCACAGTTGTTGTCAACACATCAACAAGAAATTAATTGCTTTACAGGGGAGTTTCCTCACCATCTAAAATTAAATGATTCCAACTTAAAGCGACAGTAAAGTGGACTTCATTCTAGTAAGGAAACTTTTGGTTTAGACCACTCATCACTAAAAAATTGGTCTCAGTCTGTTCACTACTTAGACGAGAAAACAAGTGATTTCTGAACTTATGAAGAACTGATAGTTCATTTATTATTAAGAATATGCGGTGACAAGTTGACCAGGGCTTGGCCTTGACCAAAAGTAAAGTGCCCGTTCTTTTGAAACCTTGAAATCACCTGCAAAATTGAATAAGGAACAATTTGGGACCAATTTCGTTATGTTAAGTGGTCCAAATCAAGAGTTTTTTTCTGATGGAGGGAAGGCTGATTGCTGCTTTAACAAAAAAGAGTGCAGGTGGCCTGATGCCTTTTGCAGTACTCAGGCCCAAGGCCGTTCCCCATAACACTAACTGCTTTAACAAAAGACACATTATAAGTAAAAAGCCTGAGTGAAAATTATGAAATTGGAAAAATATTTGAAAAAATATTGATGGTTCATAACAATGAAACAAGAAAAAAGAACAACACTACGTGACCCGTTATGTTCCGCACTGTACCTGTCTGAAGGGGTTCCAGGACTTGACAAGTGGCGGCGCTGAAGCTCAACAACCTTTGACCTGCGCCTGGCTCGCTTCTCGGCTTCGTCATCATTCTCCGATGCGTTCACCAGAAGGGACGACTGATTAGAATTACTGGTCAAACCAACATGTCGTCGGGTGGACGGAGAGATGTAGTCTTGAGGAGTCCTCGGTGTGACTGAACGCGCTGCTGGGGAAGCTAGTGGTGTCCTCATGACTACAATTGTCATTAAGTGAGTCAAAGAAATGTCTATATGCCTGGGGCACGTTCCAAGAAAACTGACTTAGCTAAGACAAATCTTAAATTGAAGTCAATTTTAAGATAAAACTTTAATTTGTCTTAAGTCCATAGCAAGAGAGTGATCTTAGGTTTGACCACAGTTTTTGACTTAAGTTTTGTCTTAAGTTCGAGTAACTTATTGGATGTGAAAGTTTCAAAGTTTGGAAGATGATACAAATGTTAGACTTACGTAAAAAATGAACTGAAATCAGTTCCATGGAGTATGAATTGATTCAGACTACTGCCATTTAAAAAACTTGGGGTTCAAATATGTACAATCATAGTGTTGTGGGCAGCATTGTAGCCACAATGACAGTCTAGTGGGGGCTTCCTGTTAAACTTGTTGCCAGGTCCTATGACCGACTAACCTTGAGGCAATATATACAGTTTTGGAACAATCTAGGTAAAAAATAACCAATGCACATTTTCACACAAAATCTTCAAAAACGACACTCTTCCTTGATCAAATAAATTTGATAACTTTTTCAGAAAGAATGTCACCAGTCCGTTATTCTGCAGTTAAGTTTGTTGAGCCATCATGCACATATGTGAATGTTAAGTGCCATGAAATTAATAAGTACTCTCTGTTTGCCAATCTCTGGTTTCGCTAATTCTTCAATCCACAGTTCCTTTTTTCCCTGATTATGCACATTTCAAAACAAATTACCAGAAGTAGTTGCACTTTTTTGAACTTGTTTTAAGTACTTTACTATCAGCCATCTGAAATTCTGAGGAAAGTTTGCTTTGGCAAAGTTTTCATTTTCCAAAAGAAGCCATTTTACCGAAACAAAAGTTGAGCAAACGACATCAGCATATGACTGTTTTGAAATCGGCCAGTATGGACATTACTTGTTACATGTACACAACTTTGTGGAGGAAGAACATTTGATTGAAGAATCGGCGAAAAAATAAACTAGCCAATAGGTGACGCTATATGCATAAGACTGCTCCACAACTTTAGCAGCATCATAACAGTAGAACGCAAAACACCAGTAGACAATTTAGTTTATGTACTTAAGGAAGAGTGTAGTGTTAAATGACAATAATTTTGTGTCAGATTTTAGTTGCCCAGTTTCTTACCCACATCGGCACAAACTGTATATTTAGTATTATATACGGCTTTGCACAAAGGCTAGTGACCTCCAAGCCAACCAGCTGTATGAAGACTATCATCACAATACAGCTAGGAACCACTATCTGTTAAACTCCGATAGACCTCGAAATTTCACACAGTCCAGCCCAGGTAGTTCTGCTTGTCGCTTGGCCATGAAACTAATAGGTGTAGTGCTAACGACTGGCGGGGTACATGTAAAATGTGGGAGCCAACCAACACTTACACCTAGCCCGTTGCAGCCATTTAAGCGAAAAACAATCTTGATAAATGTGATTTTCTTGTAAAATTCTCTATATATTTAGTTTAAAGCTTAGACATCTCACAATCAAACTTTTTGATCAGTTGCCCAATATATAGTATATCAATTCAAAGGCTACACAAGGTGTCCCTCTATCTATGCGTAAAACTAAAGACTACTTATATGAACATGACTTTAATGGTTTAATCAGAATGAGGCATAATTTGCCGAAAAGCTTCCGGCGTATGGAGGGATAGCCACTAGTCACTACTACCCTTGACTGAGTCTGAGTCTTAGTGCCAGTGTGACGATTACTCCGTAGTAGTATCGTCCGGTTACCTATTTTCGTCAGGCTCCAAAGTTCGTCCGCCATCTTGTTTCGCGTGCAGCGCAACCACGCGGGACTTAGCGTTCCAATTTGGAGTTCTCGTCTGCACGTTAGGTACTAACTTATCGGNTAGCGAGGACAGCATTCTTCAGCGAATCGCGTCGCGTATCTGTCACCGTGTTAAATTCGCTCACTACAATCGGCAAAAAATAACTCAAAAATGTAATAAATGTGAATAAAAATTATTGCAAAGTATGAAAGAATATATTGTTTTACTTATCTGATAATCTTTTTTGTCGCAAAATTCGTTTAATAATACTTTGCACGAGTTTTTTGCAGGAACGTGACCGGTTTTTCAGACCAAAATGGATGCCGGTAAAAATGACTGCTATTTGGTTTTCAACCCAGGAGAAGACTAAACTCGCGAATTTTTACGTGAAACTTCGTGAAAGAACAAAAGGGAGTCTTGCAAACACGATTATGTAAGTAGTTTTCACTTTCCTGCACTTAAAAGTTGAGAAAGTCGCCTTTTCCCGCGACCTTCAACTTCGAGCTGAATTTATTGGTATATAGCATAATTTGCGATGATAATAATGAACTGTATTCTGCACTAAAGGGTTCATTAATGAACTATTTCAAACACTTGTTCTAAACGAACATTTCGTCAATTTCTGACAATCGGGCGACTTTCTGACTCACTTCGTAGTTCCGGGTACTGCCGCTAGGGGTAGTCCTGTGAATCGCGTTGAATGTTTGGTTTACAATACTGAAGCACTTCAACTTTTCCTGATGAAAACTCAATGTAAAAGAGAACTAAACAGTCATTTCTCGTAGTGAGAACAATGATTCTTATATTTAAGTTTTTTTTTCTATTTTGCTTCACATTTTTGTTGGTCAAGCCACTGATAGACTTGGGTTGGCTTGCTGCCAGAGAGGTCCACACCCATCTTGCCTTGTTGGTTATGACATTTTATTCAGAATATGTCAAGATAGAAAATGAAAATGTTTTAATTTTAGATTAAACATTACAAATGTACAGTTCTACTGCAGTCCTGTGTTTCTAAGACTTTGTGGTCCACTACTTAAACATATACATGCTTTCGATAAACTTTTTTTCTGACGACCACGGGCCAGTATAAATATTTTTTAACAGAACAATTGAGGTTTGCCTAGACTGTTCATAAATCTCACCCTGATCTTATCTTTATCCTCCAGGTAAGCTTTGTTGGAATTTGCTGTGGACCAAACCAGTTGTTATTTTCTTCATTATTTTTGTTCTTATAATTTCACCCCTATTTATCAGTTTCTATCATCATCATGTCTCACATTTCTTTCTCAACAGACTCTGCTTCTAGCTCTTGGTCCAGATCCTTCTACTTCCCTGCTTCTACTGATTCTACTTGCATTTTATCAGTTATTCAGTTGGACATGATCTCAAAGCCTCATTCATTTTGGCTCTTCCCTCCACCTATCGGACGGTGCTTTTCAGCTCTTGATGCTGTTGAGGAGTCTGCGAAGAAGTACCATATGCCAACAACACCTCTTAAGANTGGATCATGTTTTGTGTCCCGTCGGAAGAAAATTTAAATTCGAAAACATCTTCTGAAAACGCACAAAAAAGTGTATTAGTAAAATCTACTGATTTTTAAGTGGTTTTAAAAAACAATCGGTAAACTCACCGATTTTTGTCTCATTACTTTGATACGTGTCTCTTCCGATAAGTTAGTACCTAACGTGCAGACGAGAACTCCAAATTGGAACGCTAAGTCCCGCGTGGTTGCGCTGCACGCGAAACAAAATGGCGGACGAACTTTGGAGCCTGACGAAAATAGGTAACCGGACGATACTAGTAGACTATTCGTCAACAATGATTCACATTCACAGGCCATCTTTACCAGGTTTACAAACAACTACCAGTGTGATCCGTGCTGTTTAGAAACTTGTAACAAGTGTTTCGACATTAAAGGCAACATGTTATACTTACTGACTGGTGTTTTGAACCAAATCCTATTTCCAGATTTGTTGTCAAAGATTCACTTCAAAACCCCCGCTTTCCGTTTACAATGCGCGCGCAATTTCCTCTTCTTCAACATCCGGGAAATAGTTAGGCGAATGTAAGTGGCGATAACAGACCCGTCAGAAAAGTGGTATACAAACACGAGCTACGCATGCGCGCACCCAGCCTTCAATTAAGTTGGGGGGTCGTGGGCCTTATCCTAACAAAACAGCGGGCAGAATAAAAAAACGGGAGTAGTGGTCTTTTGTCCAGTTACTTCGGACTTTTTGTAGCTCGGAGGCGGACCTTTTTTACCTTTCTAGTCGCCATGAAATCGGGGGGGCTCGAATGCTGCGTGGTAGTTTACAAACGGTTGGCACAGAGGTAGATGCGGGTCATATAGTGCATTCTCTGGTAATAGTCGGAAATGTGGATCTCTGACGGCGGAGTAACTGAACTAGACCTATCTAATAATGAGAATTGTCACGATTCACATCTGAATACAAATTCTTTGTACTGAGAAGACCTCCCAATCGGCACTGCCTCAGAGTCTATGGCATCATGAGATTAAGTGTGGGATCCAGCAGAGCGACTCGGTTTACGGCACACACCTCTGAGCTGTGCCTTTTTTTACTGTCGGAAACGACACTGCAATCATGACTCGCTTGTGACAAGGCGGTAAAAGACCGGGTGTGCGTTTGGGGCGGACCCGGTAGTGGTCATACCTAAGAAAAACGACTCGGATGAGATTCGTTTGTGTTTGGACATGAGGCGCGCAAATGAGGGAGTTTGGCATGAACACGCAGGTATTCATAGGAATACTATTGTTTGAAAAGGGCATCGGACCCTGACTGAAGCCATTCGGAATGCGAGGGAGCCGCAAAACGCGACAGTGAGGTAAGATCTTTTCTTGGTCCTAATTTCTCGCCACTCGGTTTATCATAAACGAGATTTTGCACTACCTCCGAACCATGATTAAGACGACTGACAACAAGGGGACTGTTTTTAAATTTGGCCGTGAGCAGAAAAAGTCAAAGTTGAGACAGTCTGACGAGCGAGAGTACACTTGCTTATTACAACATGGATGCACCGACATCGCTGATGTAGTAGTCGATCCTGTTGCAAGAACAACGAGGCGTTAAAGTTCCCGTTTGCTACGCTATAGTCGAACACTGTCTCAGGCTGATTGTGAGTGCCGATGCAGGTCAGGAAAGCCGACCGAAACTGGAAGATTCGAAAATTGTCGGAATTTCCAAGCTGTAGCTGGAGAACTGTGTATTGTCTGAAAAGTAATTTTGAGGGGTACCTGAACTTTGATCCCACACAGCCAAGAAACCTCCTAGGGAGAAACCACCGGAATTGTAAGAAATATGAATTTGTCCTAGGTCACCGTGCCACTGGCCAGCATTACTTTTTCTGAGTAAATAACGATTTTTAACACGATTTGCATTACTTGCCTTGTAAAATTTGCAAGTTGTCTCATCACTGATTTTAGAAGAACAAGTAATGAAATTCATAAAATCATAGGTCGAAAGTCATAAAACCACATATCGATCATAAATCCGCCTTACATAACAAATATATGCATACTTCTTGCCGTTATGGAATTGATATCTTGGTGAAGCTTATTACAGGCCCTTAGAAAGAACTGACAACGGTTCGTTGTTGCTCGAGACTGACCAGTCTCTACAAGTTGACTTGTCACGGTGTGTCATTTCAANCGGGGGTTTTTAAACAACACAAGATAGTGCGCGTTTAGACTAATGGTGCGCATCTCTTTGTTTTTAGAGAACAAGTTTTGAACTATCAAAATAACGGACACGTTTCTATGATGACTGCCTTTAGTAAATAAGTTTGTCACGCTTCCATCCATTTCACTCATCATGTCGTCGATCACCACGAGATGTCGCTTGCGTCTATCGAAACTGGAAAGTTCGGGCAACCCTTCGACAAAGTGGACGTGGGTCAAATTAGCAAATACATCTTGATATTCGCCGAAACAATACGTCACAGTGTCCGGGGGAGGATGAATCATCGTAGTGGCGTTTTGTAAAAGTCGCATGGTCCATTGAGTTTTTCCACTCGACGTTGGACCACTGACAATCATTGTGAACGGGTGAGCGAGTCTCACGTCCATGCTGCGCTGTATCTCGTGACAGACTGAACGACAGGAGTTACTTACATTAATTTTGTACGGGTTACAAGAACAACAATGGAAACGATTTCAACAATTGATTTATTTTATCGTTATCAAATCTTGACTAACACAGTATTCAGATCAGTGCAACATTAATCAGATATTTAAATTTAGTGTCTCTGTTGCGCTATGTTACCGCCTCCGTCTATATCGTTTGCTGGGTCACTTCGGTTCAAAAGAGTTTTTGGCCGTCTGTCATTTCAAAAGAGTTCTTGGCTGTCGGTAGCGTTGTCGGTCCAATTCCGTATTTCAAACGCGCATTTGTTCTCTGCTCCTTGCGCTGGGTTCAAAACCGGTAGGTTTGGAGGAGCGGTCGTTTTACGTTTCTTGTTAGGCACACTGGTTTTTTCTTTAAGTTTTTTTCAGGTCTTCGTTCACGATCTCAATGAATCCCTTGAGTTTCTCATATTCACCTTCAGTGAGACAGATTCCAGTCTTTGTCGGGAAAAGTACGCCCGGTCGAGCGTTGTCTTCGTCATAACGTCGAATGTGTACCACTTTACGACCCTTGAAGTCCTGCACGGTTACAAATATGTTCCTGCCAAGTGGATGCATTTTAGTCTGTTCCATTTTGGTATGTTCCGTTCTGTGAAAATATCGTCGAATGATTTGAAACACGGAGTCGCTCAATTTATAGGCACTTACGTTGTAGACACGTTCGGGCAGGTTTGGGCAGGTCCAACACGCGACATCACTCGAAATTTAGTACGCAAATATTAACCAATCACGTGTTAGCATTTGAGATCACGTGAGTCTAATAGGTGTAGGCCGATAGGGTTACTTCAGACACGTTCGGGCACGTTTGGGCAGACCCGACAAACGAAAATTCTGGTTTCGCAATACCTAAATACTGACCAATCACGCGCTGTTATTTGCGATAAGAACCGGTTTAAACCGGTTTTTCGTTCGTGTATTTAA
>NMRA01000330.1:0-78097 GCA_002633005.1 Phoronis australis
GCTGTACTCATTTAAACCGCTAGAGCCCAAAGTCCCACGTTACGCTACACGGATGTAATGACCCATCTGTCACAATTATGATCCCACCTTGACCTGCAACTATTAGCGAGAATGTAGTCACACGGTAAAAAGTTCGCTTCTCAGTGCATGTCTTGGATTGTTTCCCAGTCAGGCAAGCACGGGGCGCTTAAAGCTTTCACAAATTATATGCTTGGATTAATCGATGTGCCCGGACAGCAACTGGGCCTATTGTGTTCCCGGGGATTTGAGAAGGATTAAATTATTCTCAAAATTCAAGATCATGCAATTCGTTCCAAAATATTGTCTAGTGCATTAAAACCGAACCACGTGATCGCACAAGCTTTTGTCGCATACTCTCGCTTAGACTACGGAACGTAATTATGGTTGAAACCACGAGCACTAGCGCAACGTGCCGTCATGAGTTTGGAGTCATTTAGTTTACGCAATCTCGCCAATGATATGAAGTTAGCATGATCATCTCTCTTGGATATTCTTGCTCTCACAAGAGATTCTCGCCTTTTTGAATGCACGCCGAGATTCTAAACTGTATACTAACAGCGACGAATTGTCTATAGGTTGGAAACATATTGCGGGAATGCTAATGCACCGGTTTGTAGAAATACAGCTATCGATATTACCCTTACCGGTATGTATGCCAATCCGTATACTGATCTCCCGTTCATCAATGTTAGTTAGTCTAAAGTCTTCCACCACAGCTCTGATGTGAAGAGCCATACACGCAATTTCTTTAGCATGAAGGTTTCCTGAAATAAAATCAGTTATTAATTTACGCTGAGCGGAGATTGTGTAAGCAAATTTGACCTTGTATGACAGTCCAATTGTACAAAAATATATCTGTCAATTTACGTAATATATATTTACACTCACGATTTTATGGGCGGGATGCCCACTGCTAAATCTGATTGGTCATGTTTGACCTGTGGTCCTGATGGCTCAGTGGCTAGTCTGCACGGATACCAGAAGGTCCTGTGTTCGAGTCCCGGAAGGGGAAAGAAATCGTTTCGGACTTACATGTATATTCGTTAGGCCACGCGATGTGGCCAATAGGTGGCGTGTAGACAGGACTTAAAATGTTTGTGATTATACAAAAACATGTTGAACCCTTCACACCATGGTTTCCACCATTTCTGGTATGATATTTTAAGTATTTCTTCTTTTATGCTTTTATACGTTTAATCAAGAAATAAACGCAAAAGTTAAAAAAATAATTTTGTGTGACGTCATCAGTGATCCCGTCTCCGCCACTGGATTGTTCTACACCAGCCGCGAGCCGTAGTCGTCTCACTGAGTATTATGAAAAGTTGCATGTGCGGAGGATGCAGTAACAGCAACTGGACATACAATATTTCAAGTTTCTGCGTTTCCAAAAGATCGCACAGAAATGGCGCAGGTTCGTGCGTCAGACACGGGTATGCATTACACAGTGGATTCCATTTGAAGATTTCTTTCTGGATATGTCGCAGAAACTAAACTGATATTTGATGAAGGTTTCTGCAACCTGTAAGTGCATTTGATGGAGAAAAGGCGTATTGTGTTGTACCATCGCTAAGAACATATGGAGCATGAACCTCAGCATCAAATTGTGACTGAGATAATGAATGTGATTGCGGTAAGTTTCCATTAGTTTTTATTTTCTTCAAGATTATGCCTCTTTTTGTACTGGCTAACACGTCTTTTTCTGAATCTCGTAGAGCAGGACGACTGCGTTTCGCCTTCGGACGCACACTTCATATCTCTACTTCTCCCCGCCATTTGTATAAATTCTGTTGACCTCTAGATCTGTGGCTGCGCATGCGTTGTTGTAATGTTTATAATCAGTTTGGCGGTCGGGATACTAAATTCTTTGTAAACATTTCATTCGTTTGTAGTAATTACAACGATTTTTTCAAACTTTTTGCACAAGTTGAAAGTTAATAACTTTTTGAACTCCATATCACATCAAAAAACCGGCTTAAACGGCGTTAAGAGGTTTTTTCTTCTATAACTCGGACCATAGGCCTTTAAACTACGGTGGCAGAACATGAAAACCTGGTGTCAGCACTTCTAAACTCTATGGCCGAACCAAAAAACCCATGACTCAAAAGCAGGTCCAGAAAACTTAACACTTTGGCTGCAAGCATAACACTGCGAGCCCGCTGATTTTCTGACTGATGCCTTAGGGCTCCCAGTGTTTTCCGCCATTTTTGTCCTGTGTAACACTCTCCAATATGGCGTAATATTGACAACGCGAGCTGTATCTGAGTGGCGCGCGCCCGGTCTATGTGATGTCTACGGTTCAGACGCTAGGACCTACGTTAGGACCTCGCAAAATCTAGCCAAAATCACATGTTCTCATTTAAAACACACGGCAATATCTCGCGAATTTTTGTTTTTCGCGGGGTCCTGGCATTACCGAACTCTACTCGGACTGAGCTAGCATCCCTGGGTTAGAGTTCTATGCGCTGTCATAAATTTTGCTCAAGCGCGGACGCAAACAGCCTGCACTACGCGCGTGCCGACTTGTTTATTGAACCGCACGCGCGCAAAATCTTGCTTTTGGAAGGGGCAGTACGAGCAAAGACGAATTAATAGATTCTGGTACTAGTAACAGGGAGTATACTACGCTCCTTTTTAGTAAGCCTAGGCCTCAAAAGTTATCACCAGAGAGGAGGCAGATCGATTGAGAAGTTTGCATTTTTCAAAATTTGCAGATTTGAAGGCGACTAGACATGTACATTAAATAGCACTGAACATTCTAAATAGGCACTTGCCAAGAAATCACAATGGCTTCTAGACTCGTGCTTTTGGAAACATTTAGTTGTTGGATGTGGAATGTCAAAACAGCCAAAAATCAAGACCATTATTATTCTAATTTCAAGACCAGGATAAATCCATGCAGACTTCCAAAAAGTCCTGCCAAGATTTTTGAAATTTTTTGAAATCTTGACAAGAGTTTTTAAGATGATGGTGTGATTTTTAAAAATCTTCGAAATGGTAGAATGGTTTGAGAAATTCTTGGCAAGATTTTCAAACTTATTGGCAAGATTTTCAAACTTATTGGCAAGATTTTAACTTTTGTCGAGTTTACACTGGTCGTAAAGTGAAACTGGGGTCTTTTGACTTGATTTTTGCAGCATTTAAATAAAATGTTGAATATTACCATGATCTTGCAGTTTAAATCTGTGTCGAATTTCCCCGGTTTTGGCATTCCAGAGTCGGGTGTCTATCGTGGGTACACACTTTCGTGGACCAAGTTGTCTTCTGGGTCTTGTAAAATTAGTGTGGGCAAACCAACATGGTGGAAAGACTGAATTTTTTCCATTTTTCATGGTTTTCACAAGCTCACATCTGCTGGAACACTAAATGGTTGTAAATGGAAAATATGCCAGCGAAATGTGCTTGGTCAACTGTTGCTACAGAAACCTTTCAATAATTTCCATGAAATACAAAAGGTAGTACAGGTGACAAACCAAGCTGCTTAAAACATTACATAATATTTATGATATTAGAATAAAAATCAAAATTAATGATTGGGCTAAAATTTTAACATTTTGTAAAAATATGTTCAATGATAACACTTTTTCGCCTCGAGGCAGCGCTGCAAGCAGTTTAATGAATTTAAAATTAGATGTTTTTTTTCAAATCACACTGAAACTGAGGTGGGAATGCCTTAAACTTTTTTCGAATTTCAAATTCACCCTTTTAGGTGTTCTTACCTACAAAATGTTTCCATCAGGATGTTCTTCAAGTAGTGTAAAATTGATTTGAAATTACAGAAAGTTAAGGTTCGGTTGAAATTTGTTTAATGAAAAATGTGTAGGTTGATTTTTTGTTGTATGATTTATAGTTTATGATCACAGAAAATTGTACAGTTCATAGAAAAAAGAATATTTAAAATATAATAATCAATGTTCAAATAAATTACGAAGTTCTTTAAATGTGGATAGTTTGATGTTTTTGCACTTTTTGTATATATTTGCAATCAATTTCTTTTAAAGAGTATTAAAATTTAAATGATGTTTTGCCAACCATAAGCAAATGCTGATATATTCTGACATTTCATTTCAATGGCATCATTTTTCATATTTCAAATTATCCTTCTTCAAATTTTGTTTCGAGGTCAAAGGTACTCTGTCACAAGCCGGAAAAGGTGATAGTGAATTTTGAAATTTACACTATTCTCTCACTTGCAAATACAATATTTCATGATGTGGCTTTTATTTTATGTTGTTCAACTACATGAAAAGTACTGGTCACCTTGCCTTAAAGCAACAGTGGGCCATATTTTTTCAATTGCAGATCCTTAAACGTGCAAACAAATTTGCCTTCAAATTTCCGAGGGTACGTTTGCTGAAAAAAGGCCATTTTTGAGGCTCTAAATTTTAAATAACTCCAGAACCGCCACGCATATTTCAAAAAGCAATGCAAATAACAAGTCAGTCAAAATCCATCATTTGCCACCATGCCAGGCCTACAACTTATAACTTACTCATGTGTTTCTGATGAAATTAGCATTTTGCTTTGCTCACTAAAGCTCACCCTAGTAAAATACAGTGGCGCATTTCAGGGGAGGGGACAAGAGGGCTATGCCCCTCCCCCTCTAAAATTTTCCCATATTCCATTTGGCAGTTCTGGGGTGCGAATGTCCGACAGGCAAAATCCTAGCTAAGTATTAACAGTATACTCGGGAACCCAATGGTCGTCCGCCTAAGCATAAAACCGACTTGCTGTTGTACTCACCGAATTATTCCACTTCAAAGTTATGATCTGAATAGGATTCGATTTAACTCTCACAGATATACCGCATTCATCGATTCGGAAGTTTTCTTTAATTTGTGCCGAGTTATTTCAAATGTGCACTGCCTTCGGCAGCCATTTTATTGTGACACCTAAGGTCGTCATATGCTGCCCCCTTTTGTAAAAACTGAGAAACATGCAGAAAAAGGCCAACGAAGTAATGAAAATTGCAACAGCCTGTTTTTATTGACATAAACTCGATTTGAAGCTTTGATGTTGAGCTCTGCACTGTGGTTTCCAATAAAAGCCAATTGGACAACATTTCAATGCAGTTTAATGGTGAATGCGTGAGGCAAAAATGTTAAGAACCCAGCGTATCGCATTTGTCTGCGGATTTTTCCTTTGGCATTCTAGATCCTACTAGTGCCTGGGACAAACAGATACATTGCATAAACAAACCCTGGATCATGTTTTGTGTCCCGTCCGAAGAGAATTTAAATTCGAAAACATCTTCTGAAAACGCACAAAAAAGTGTATTAGTAAAATCTACTGATTTTTAAGTGGTTTTAAAAAACAATCGGTAAACTCACCGATTTTTGTCTCATTACTTTGATACGTGTCTCTTCCGATAAGTTAGTACCTAACGTGCAGACGAGCACTCCAAATTGGAACGCTAAGTCCCGCGTGGTTGCGCTGCACGCGAAACAAGATGGCGGACGACCTTTGGAGCCTGACGACAATAGGTAACCGGACTATAATACTCTACCCTGCCCCCATCTCAAAGTCTTGGATCTGTCCCCTGAACTGTATTAAGTCTCTTGATCGATTTTCTCCGTGTTGAAAACATTCTAAAGCCCAGGAAAATGAGTTTTACTTGGAAGTGCAGAAAGTTGAAAAGGTGCCGAAAATTTGTAGGCTACGCATGGACATGGTACTATTGGATTGGTAGACTAGAGTAGAGACGTTCATTGTTTTCAATCAAAAGCTTGCACTCATTTTAAACAAAATTAACAAATAAATAAACTAGTTTTGGCTTTCAGGTGGTGTTGTAGAGTTTCATACGTACCCCAGTCACTACGCATTTCAGGCCGGCTGAAAATATCAATGAAATTGTAAAAAATAAAATGAATAAATAATTTCAAAAACTCGTCGTCTGCAGCATCATCAACGCGAAGCAATCCCAGAATTCATTCACGACAGGGGACATAATCTAGCAGTTGGACAATAGATGGCGGTGTTGTTATTGGCTTTGCGAGTGGATAGAATGACACACGCTAGCGAATACCGAGAATTTCCTAAAAAGGCCCATAAGCGGATATTCGGAAAACAACCTTTCAAAAACGTCAAACAAAACGTACCGTCTTTTCGGAAACTGTCACATTAAAACTGTCCTTCGTACTGTACTAGTAGGACATCGAAACGTATCACATACGTATTTCAGAACAGTCCGTCAGATTTCCAAAACATGCAAACAGTTACCAAAAATACATCCATGGACGTACTTCTGGAAAATTTTCCGAAAATATACCCATGCGTACTTTTAGGTGGGCCTGCTTCCACGCGCGTTATTGCAATTTGCAAATAATTCCACGTTATTTAGTTTACGAATCGCTTAGAAACAAATTTGCTTTCTGGAAGGTGAGATTTGTATATCATCATGCACGTCCTTCTGTTGACGTGCTCATGTGTGACATTGTTTTCAAATGAAATTCATTTTGTCTTCTGTAAAATGATAATGGTAAAACAAAAACAAAACTCCTTCGAGAATATTGTGCGTAGAGTATCACTAGTAGTCAGAAGTATGGATTGTTTTAAATTCAACAACTTGC
The DNA here is from genome assembly GCA_002633005.1 of Phoronis australis. Lineage (NCBI taxonomy): Eukaryota > Metazoa > Phoronida > Phoronidae > Phoronis > Phoronis australis. The sequence goes on from NMRA01000330.1 coordinate 6,588, forward strand.
TGTTTTATAAACGGATTTAGAGGAGCAGCACTCCCCTATCCCAACGTAACAGTATACTGAATTTACATAACGAGGCGTTGTATGCAGCTTCGAACATTTTTTGTATTTCATGTATTTTATTTTTGCATTTTGGTCTCATGTCACTTACACAGCAAAGTAAAATTAAAAAAAAAAAAACTATTAGATGGTCTTAGTTTCTATCGAACACGTCTGAAGGATATTTTCAATCGTAGTCTTTAATTGTACATGAGATTTTTATCGAGACGAGTGTAATGGTTTGCCAATCCATCTATCCACAATGAATTCCTCCGAAGAACATTGTAGAGTAAAATCCGGCTCATCTATTAGACAATGTCAAGACACGATACACAATGTCAGTTTGGAAATTTCCAACAATAAGCGTCAAAAACAAGAGAGTGTTTTTAGCCAGTATATTTGGTGCCATGTATTTTTCATCTCTACATAAAAATCACAAAAAGCGTCAAAATTAGAGTAAGCGTTTACGGTAATACCTATAAATGTCGGTATAGTAGAAAACGCAATTTTCCTCGTGATTGTGAATCAAATGTAAGGGCGATACCACAGTGTTTGTCATTTTTCATGAAAAATACAGCAAAATTGATCAGTTAGTTCCGTCCAATAATTGATTCTGTCACATGATTTATCGTTTTGTTGGAAATGTGGCAGATTTTAAGATAATAAAAATTCGACAGTATTCTTGAGCGAGACTGTGGCCATGCTCTATTCGAGTCAAACCTTTCAAAATTTGGGTTCTTAATCAGAAGACAGGAGGCCGTCGTGAGGCAGGCGCGTCTATGAGGTTTCCACTATTTGCCCGCTGCTTCTCGGATAGATGCCGCGGAAATATACCTTTGACAAAATATCATCTGTACTTCCAAAGATTTGCGCATATTCAGAAATATTTGACCTTCAAAGGCTCGTTTCTTTGACGGTGATTAGAGCTTGCAGAAACTTTAATTTTAGTCTACAGAAAAGTTTGTAATGTGCTTACGTCCATCAAGGATATGTAGGAGTCTTGCCCACTGTCCAGCGATTGGTCACAAACTCCATATTCATATGTGTTTCATACACTGTTCTACAAAACGCTGTTAGGAATGGCTTTTAGAACGCTCCACTTTGGCATGAGGGGATATCAAAAATAGGACTTATGTGATTTTATGCAAAAAATTAAATTATATAAAACGAATGCGAAATGATAGTTTAGAAAACTGCAACAGCGTTTTGACCGTTTGAAAGTTTATATCGTGCGAAATTTGGTTATGTCATTGATCCAGTGGCTTTGTTATGAATAGGCCTTCCTTATGCTAAATTTTCCTAAAAAACTAGCTCGTGTGACCTAATTGGTAGCAGATTGGTATAAAGTCAAAAATAAATTCTACGCAATTTTTATTTTTAAAAATATATACTTTCGCAGAGTTTTTTTGGCTAATGGGTACATATCTTTAAACCCTACACAACATGATCATGAATTCGGTTATCAATAATTTTGATATGGTATTTTAAGTATTTCTTCTTCAATTTTTATACTCTTAATCAAGAAATAAACGCAAAAAATAAAAAATATTTTTGTGATATCATCAGTGGATCCGGTCTCCGCCGTTGTCTTGTTCTAGGCCAGCTGTGAGCCGTAATGGTCTCAAAAACTGAGTTCTACTGAGTATTATGAAAAGTTGCATGTGCGGCGGATGCAGTAATAGCAGTCAGACAGACAATATTTCTGTTTTTGCTTTTCCTAAAGACCCTAGTGGCACAGGATCGTGCGTCGGGCAAGGATATGGTAGTACACGGTGGAGCAAGCAATCAGTTTAGGGGACACGCAGTGCTTAGCCAATTTTGAAGAATCGTACTTCGATTCGTCGCAGAAACGGAGATTTTATGAAGGTTTCTAAAACGTGTAGGTGTATTTTATGGATAAAAATTACATTGTCGGTTGTGTCATAGCTAAGAACGGAGTTATCAAGTCTTTTTTGAGTATGAGTCTCAGCATCAAATTGTGACTGAGATAATAAATGTGATAGAAGTAAGTTTCCATCAATCTGTTCTTGTTCAAGATTTTGTGGAAATTCATGCTATCCACATATACATTAATGCCCAATAGTAGAAAAGAAGGTGTAGATTTCACGCAAATAGTTTGAGGTCACTATCGCAGCCTGCACAGAGGCTGGAGTCGGAAACTGGACTGAAATAATCGACGACTCACAACAGCACAAAGCTTTCAGAATTTTGGAACAGACAAGACATAAACGAGTATTATTTATCAGAAATAAAAATCCAGATAGCATCGTTATAATTAGGTGTGATCGTTACTGATAAAAGCGCTCGGCATTCGAAGAAATGAAATCATCAGTGTACACTATTTGCGACTGCACTTTGACAGTCAAGGTAAAAATTTTAGTTAGATTTACAGTTCAAGGCACATATTACTCGACACTAAAGTGATTAGATAATGAAATCGTGATTCAATAAAAGGCTTTAATTACTACTCTGAAATCACGACTGTCCGCAGACTGAATAGGTTTCGGTTTAGCTTCACTGGCCGATTACGCCGGTGTGATAGGCCGGGTCGCGAAGTCTGCCAATAATAACAGTAAGTTCTCACTCATTACCTGTTTTATCTATGGCCTGAGTGTCGTCTTCACCCCCATCTCCATACCAGTTTGTCGTAATACTCGTCAAACTCGCTCTCTAAGACTTCGTAACTTAAAAATCACTACTATATCCGCCATTGCACATACTGCCTGTTGATCGTCTTACACTCTGATGACATCACGTGGAGGGAAACCAGAAAAACATTATTATTTCTTTAAAATTAAAAATTACTTAACTGTTTCTCAAAATAAGCGCTTGTTTAGTTATATTTTGTGTTACAAAATTATTATACATGGTGCAAAACCTCTGAAAGTCTAAAAATCCATTGTGGGAACGCTTTAATACTGACTCCTTTGCATTTTCTTACAGTCATAGAAATGTGGTGTAAAGGCGGTGTTTGCATATCCCGCCAGTTCGTGGATTGCCCAAACATCCATCAGGCAGGTTGGCTGAGTGAGTTGACCCGGGTAATGCCATGGTGTAATTCGGTTTCAGCTTGACATTATCTTTGTGAACGAGCGAAAAAGCAAGAATACGCGCGTAAAAGGTTTCGAAAGGGGGCTCACATGACATTCGTGTTTTTTTCGAGTCCCGGTTGCATTTACCTCCATCGAGTTCATTAAAAATTGGCAACTGTTGGGCTGCCTGGTTATTATGAGTTATTTACTGCGCTTTCTCAATTTTGTTGATTACGGATTAATGCATTTGCTTGACTTTTGGTTTGTTGTGATCGAATGAATACAACATTTTTGCCCATTTTAGCTCTGACGTGGCTTTGCTTATACCTTTGCTACCAGCAAGCGGAAAGTTGAAATTTGGGCTCAAAATCCGCGTACTCTTCAGCCGATTAAAGAGACTTTTTATGATTTGTCTTAGTAAAAAATTAACAAAAAGTTAACATGCAAGTTAGGGCAGTCAAAACAAAGACCAGATAATATTTATTCAACAAAACTCTAAATGTATATCTTAACTGAATTTAATAATATGAATTTTTTTAGTTTGACTTTTGGTGGTCTAGTGAGTGACAGATCACTCGTGCATTATGGGTAGTCACTCAACTGCCGCCGTGATTAATGAAGTTTTCTAGTGAATCCCGCTCACTTAAAAAATCGAAAGAAATTGCTTATAGCAAAGAACGATTAAGATAAACAGGGCTAAAAATTACGAAATGCTTGGTGATATCTTTAGAGTGATAAATCTCATTATGTGTTCTAAATTTGTGAGTACCTAATTTTACGTCCAAGAAACATAGAGGGAGTATTCAGCTGAAAAAGTCAAGTAAAATTCACCTTTCTATGATATTTTCTATTGTCGAATGCAAATGGTTTTATTGAAACCCGCCGTTCGCAAGTCAGTTAGGTCGTTCGCGTTTTCCCGCAAATAAAAAGGTGCAAAACAGTATCATACAACCCTAGAATTGCTTACTGACACGTAATTTGAAGTCAGAGTATGAAGCAAAGCGAATATCTATATTGAGCAAATTTTGTTGAGCCTAAATTGTCTCTATTTCAGGTTGTTAATTAGCTTCTAATTAAGTGACAACTACTCCCATTTACTGTGTGACTTTATGGTAGACATTTGACGAGCAAATACAGAAATCACAGGATATGGTAACGATCTGATAATCGGCATTATTAGCCGGGTCATCAAGCTTGTTTCGTGCGGTATTTTGGCTTTCCGGAACTAGGCGTTTAAACGGAGAGAAAACTGATATTTTTGGGATCAGCTTCAACGCTGGATCAATAGAAACCCCCGCGGTCACAGTCTAAGATCATTCGATAAACGCAGAATATTTGGTGCTGTTTAACTGTACCGGCCTTGATTTCATCGAATGTCTGGCAGACATCAGCGAGCATTGGCAATCTGTAGTAAATTCATAAAAACAGAGTAGCTCAGGCTTCGTAGTTTACTCTCTGTACTCGAAACTTGACTAAAAAATTGACCAATTTCATGGCACGCTTCAAAGTAAATTACAAATTTGTTTTCGAATAACGCGGCTTGGATTCGGATTTGTGTCTGGTACGAGTTGAAGTTCGGAGGTTAAACTTCGAGTCCTGGTCAAAGCTAACAACTCTGACTATCGCATCCAACAATAAACCCGAATCGCCTTTTTTGAGCGTAAAACAGCCAAATGTCTCTTTAAAGCGAACTTTGATTCTCTTGAAATTGTCTTGATTTTATCCTTGTGTAGAGCACGACATGCGTACATGAAGTGCATGGTATGATTACAAGAGACTCAAAATCATGTTCTTATCTGTTGATCAACCCAAAACTTACGATAAAATAAACAAGGTGATGCATCCTTTTTTGATTTTTTGTCGGAATATGCGTTCAGAATAATACTGAAAGTACCTTAGTTAAATTAACATTTCGCTCTGTTTAGTTGGACAACAACGACAATCGAAAAAGGTATTCAACTGACTTTTATAAAATTTGTCTCAAATTTCCTTATGATTGTGGCTTGGTTAATGTTACCAGGGAGACCAAACAAACCGTCAACGGACCAAGAAACGCAGGTCAAGAAACGCATTAAATCGTCGTATTTACCCTAAGAGTAATACAGTCCTAGATTTTGCTGGAGTTGACCAACCCTCTGCGAATTCGAATACGGCGCGAGAGAACTTACATTCAAAATTACGTTAGGTGAGGCACTTGACGCAACAAGAACTATTTCTCGTGAGTACATCGTAAGTCAACTTTTGGTTTTGGTTCTTCAAAATGTGTTTAAAATGACAAGAAAACAGTAGAATGCAGCTTTAAGAATTGCAACATTATCATGATTAATCTGTGAAAAAGTGACTTTATTTCTATTTTTATTGATTTTTTGAGGACCAATTCAGAGAAAGACGGCGGTCACCGACACAGTGCCGGAAAAAAGCTTTCGACATAATAATGATAACTTCCTCCATAATTCACAGCGATTTTTTAGTTTAGAAATATATCACAAGGTCTTTTTATACCCCGGCACTGGAGGAGTGACGTTGTAATGAAAGGCCCTATAATGCCAATGGTACATCTGTAAGGCTCAAAAGAGTCTTTCGTGTAAGGGTCAACACGTCGATGTTTTGGGAGTGCCGGTAGGTATGAACGGCTTCCTTAGTCCTGGGTAGATTTTAACAGCGCACTGAGTTGACTGAGAAGCAAACAGGTGGATTTCACAGCGGAGCGTCGACTCGTCAGTGTAGTATCCCAACAATTAACTTCGGTGTTATTGGAATTATCGGCAGGTGTCGCTGTCAATAAGGGTATTATTTTAACGGTTTTTTCAAATAGTCGTCATTTTAGCACACAAAGCACTGCATTTCATTTATAACTCTACCATATTTACAGAACTTCAAACAATTAAATTCTGTTGTATGCATTGTATTACGCGCTTGCCGAAGTACAAGGTACAGTTGAATAACGCTAGGACCTCGCTAAAAAGCAAGACTGCGAGATTACGTGAGATACTGTCGTGTATTTTAGGTGAGAACGCGTGACTTTTTTGGCTACATTTTTCTAGGTACGGGACACCTACTGATCTCTACCCAGATTCCAATTTTTTGTAAACGTCGTCACTTACTACATATAAGTCACTATCTGCACCGCACTGGGATTGCCGTGTCGCAGAACCTATCGAAGCTTCCTACAGTCGGTTCCTCAGTCTTCAAAGGCAATGCCCTTAATCGACCATTGTACAAGATTAAAAAAAGAAAAAAGAAAAAAGCATGAACACAGTCCAACATGACAATACATTGGCAAATATCACGTATACACCAACACTTCTTTACAGCCAAGATTATTAAAAAAACACGGTTTACAGCTATTGTTAAAGTTCTAGTATTAAAGTATTTCCTAAAATACTGAGTCTTCAGGTGACAGCTGTGTCGACATCCGAAGCCCTGCGAACAAGTGGAGGTAAAGCACGCCACAATGGAGTCCCAACCACCGACAAATCCTGCGTCACATCAAATTCCAGGGTGCAGCTTTACTAATACAAAACGCCAGTCGGTGAGCAAATGTTGCTTAATGAATAATCCACATTCGTCCCGAATCCTCCCGAGAGAGGTGACACAACGTTGAATCCGTTGTCATTCAGCCGGACATGGTAACAAAACAACCCCGCTCGGCTTGTCAACGTATGAGACTCGGGTATTGTTCCTACGGCAAGCACGCAGAGACTCTGTCGCCAGCCGAAGCCGAGCGCTAGACATGCATGCGGCGAGGTCCTATTGTCCCAGCGGAACGGAACAATAAGACGATCTGGGCTCACGCAATGGTTGTTGTTTTCGTGTTGTTGACACGTTAGGTCTTGACACTTCTGCTCATAATTTCGCCTACAAATATGCTGATCCGGCGGGAAGCGAGCATCGCCGCAGTTTTTTTTTTTGGCATGAAAAGATACCAAAATTGTTCCCACGAGGGGACGAGGCCTAATATGTTGATCCTTAACAGATTGTCCGCAACGGTCTTTTTGGGTTAGGCTTATATTGATTAAAGATACATGTCGCAGCTCCACCTTGTGGGAGTAATTATATCGATAGCACAAAACTTAATTTGTGTCGTATACAGGTATAGCAAATGGCAAGGGATTGGCTTAAGATTAACCAGTATAGGCATTGCATATAATTGAGAGAGGTGGAAATATTTTTACATTCTACGTTTGTGTGTTGAAAAATGCTTTTTTGTTTCCTTTTCCTAATACCAAAAACGAACAGCAGCGTCATTCAAATTTCGTAAAGCCGTGTTCCTAAGTAATGCTTTTCAGCATCATGTCATTTTTTAAAATAAGACTTAACGAACAGTATAGTTTTGAATTTGTAATGGTCAACCGTGCACATGTGCAGTCAAACTTTTGAAAAGTCGAAATTTAAGTAAGAAAAAATAGTGACGGGTATCGGTATTGAAACTACTTTACAAAAAAGTATGTTGTGTATTAGGAAAAAGGGCAAGGGGGTCCTGAAAATGAATGCAAGTAAGTCACACTATTTTTTCTGCAAAGTAAATGATTCCATTGCGTTTTTAATTACTGATTATTTTGGATAAACTTAGTTATATTTTGTTTTATCAATATTTTATATTTTTATAATATCCAAGTTAGTATTATAACTAACTCCAAATTAGGATTTGTTGATGCCACTATTAACAATTAGACAAAGACAGTGTTACATTTTGTGATTTTCTCACATTTAGTGACTCTTTTACACTTTCTGACTCTCTCACAATTTCTGACTACCGCAAACTTTGATGATTCTCCTACAGTTTGTGACTCTTTTACACGTCGTGACTATCTTACACTTTGTGACTTTCTTACACGTCGTGACTATCTTACACTTTGTGACTTTCTTACACACTGTGACTACCTCAGACTTTGAAGACTCTCCTAAGCTTTGTGACTCTCTCACACTTTGTGACTCTCTCGCACTTTGTGACTCTATGGCACTTTGTGACTCTCACACTTTGTGACTATCTCACTTTTAGTCAATCTCCTACACTTCGTGACGCTTTTGCTTTCGCCACAATGCGTCAGTTATAGTGTGTTGACGTTCTGTAAATGAAAACAATTTGGCTGAGGAGTTCATCTTTTCCATGTTACTTCTTTACTATCGGTAGCTGTCGGAAGACCCGGAAGCAGCGTGTGAACAGCACTATAATTAATATTATTGGCAATCTTGCAACAATTGTAATGCTACGATGGTCGATTGCATTGTGGTCGGTCAAGACGGAAACGTTCACAGTTCGTATTTGTTTCTGAAAGCCATGGTAATTGCTGCTTGCATCCATGTGCAGTTCAATAAATTCACTGAATGTATCAAAAGATATAAACTTTAATTCTCATTCGCAGCACTCTGACGTGCGTTCAGTGGACGCTAGGACCTACGCTAGGACCTAGCTAAAACCTAGTCAAAATCACGTGCTCTAAATTAAAATACACGGCAATATCTCACGTAATCTTGCGAATTCTTGCTTTTTAGCGAGGTCCTAGCGTTACTGAACGGGAGACAGATTTTTCTTGTAAAAGCTTCAAGGTTTATAAACCCGGCAACCGCTATTGCGTAAAAATGCTTCCGTTTTCATAGCAAATTTAACGTGGGAAACATTTCAAACAATTGAGATCGACAGTTACAAACAAAAATATCTCTTCAGTGCTTCTAACGGTCTCGTGAATGGTTACATTTTTCAAAACATATTCTGATGTAGCGATGGTACAAAACTTGAACACACATTAATTCAGTGCTAGACATTTTTCATTGAAAAGCGATTAGTAAAATTTCACTTGTCGGCCATGTTGTGTCCTAAATAGTTGAGATTTTAACGCGTTGCAAGAAATGATTTTACGCCATTCCACCGGGGGCCCTCCTATGTATCGTTGTTGTAATCGTAGTAGGGTTCACCAAATACAGGAAACGAGTTCCTATAGTTAAGCGAATATTGTTTGCGTTTAATCCTCTTTACTCCACGAATCGACATTGATACAGAAACGCACCTGATAATACGACATCGGACGTTGAAGTGAACGCCGTACATGTTTTCCCAGTTTTTTCCAAAGAAATCTAGCTTTCGTTTCCATTTTCGACATTGCATCGAATCATGTATCGGTCGAAGCCTCTTCTCATTCCCGGCCACATTTCAGTCATTGTAAGAACGAGCACCGTGTAAAACAGCAAATGTTGGCATATCCAGTCTAACGTCAAAATATAGTGACAAGAAAACGTTAAAACTTCACATGAACTTGACGCGAACTTTTCTATCCGCCCGTTTGTCTCAGTGACGTACAGCGCGTCAATGCCTCAACTGGTTTCTGACAGTATTTCTGTCGAGATCAACATTAAAACATCCACACGTAGGACAGAAATGATAGAAATTAATTTGACAATTACCTACAATTTTGTTATCGTTATAGCCATTATGTAATTACTTTAATACTCTGAACCAAACATATATAATGCCCTATTTAAGCGGGGTGTCGTATAACGCGCAAAACAACAACGGGTGCGACTACAACGTATTTCCCTATAACTCTTGATCTGCAGGTTTATATTGCAGCATTTTTTTCAAATTCATTCGAAGTCAACCTTTTATCCCCAGAATTATGATTTATTAGCCGACAAGATGACTAATGGAAATCCAATTACTCTTATTTGATTGGACTCCGCCAAATCAACAATTTCGTTGTGAAACTACACACAATATACTGGTTCGCTGATTCGTTCTATGAACGCCGTCAGCTGACTGTTGAGCTGCTTCTGAAAAAACACTTGAAAACATAACTTCACTCATTCTTTATTTTGAAAAACATAAACGTAAACACGAGATCCGATTACGACCAGGCCATATGCCTGCACTGGGAACAAACAATAAATGGCCGAACAAGACTGGTATTGTTCTAAGCGTTGTGTCTGCTCAGATGAGAGCAGTGAACAGGTGTCCAGGGAGGTCCTAGTTGGTGATTCGTCCCCCATCCGCCGTACGGAGAGCTGGCACATGCCTACGCCATCATCCGGGTACCATGACGAGTATTGCGCAGGCGTGACTCAAATTCAGTGTAAACAATTTCCATCAGGGCTGATTAGCGAGAACGATAATTAGAAGATATGAGTTGATAGAAAGATGATAAAAAATATCAAATATAAAGCTTAAGAAGTGTGCGCGAGTCAGTTTCCGTTGTTTATTTTTAGTTCTTGGAGGAATTCAGAAGTGAAAACGACAACATCACCACAATAAAATATAAAATTGTTTTACATATGTTTTAGAAACTCCTTGAATGAAATTAAAGGAAGATAGTCGGTAAGTCAAATGGAGCACAGTCAAAAAAATACGTATACGTCAGCAACGAATCAGGATATTAAGTCTGGGATCAACTTTTTAAATTTGTTTATTTTTAGATATGCGATTTAAAAATCATGGCGTGCCCATTGCCATGGAGACGCAAACTATTGAATTAAAACCGAAATTACGTGCTCCTATATTATGACGAAAAGGGTCTACTTTTTAGCAGGTTTTAGAAATTATTACACTCAAAGATTCGCATGAGTGGGTCACAGAAGTATGCACGAACAAGTTTGTAGACAGTCTTTTGAAATCGCCTTCATAAACCAATGTCTGCTTTATTGAATAAATAAGGTTATTATCTAAAGATCTCTAACCATCGTCAGATAACAGTGAATAGTTATTTACGATGTAAATACGACTACTGCTAATGTAAACCTAGGCACGTGGGCCGGTATTGTGCTGTGATAAAGTGTCGAATTAATCCCATATTAACAAGTCGTAATGACAAAGGCGAGAGAAATAATGTAGAATGTGTTTGGATTGACTATAAAACACTTGCTGCACTCGTGTCAACCACTTTAACGACCTCTGCCGGACTATGACTGGATGCTGTGTTCCTTATATTGAAGGGACGATTCAGCCGCATCCCGTGTCAAAAACATTTTTATTTAGGTGACTTGCTGTTATAAAATTGGCCTCATGTTCTTCCTTATTTCGATTAGAAATGTTTCCAAGGATTGAGAAGTTCTGACAGGTCGTCATTGCTTGAGACCACGCGCATTAGTTGTTTGTCACGGAGGGTGAGTCTCACTCGCCAACATAGTATGCCGGTCAGGAGAATTCCAGGCGAGTTACTGTAAGCAAGTTCAATTCAAACAAAGAACGTTTTGGATCTGAAAATACCCCTGCAAAGAAAATTGATGTTTTCAACGACAGAATATGGGCGTTTATGGTGGCTTCAAATTAACTTTCAATATTTGTCCCGGTTATTTGGTATGCTGTTCCAAGCTTCCGCAAAATGCACATGGCGCGCGCACTGACGTTGATACCCATACGTCAGAGACATAAAAAGGAATTTCTCGTGATTGCAGGTGGTAAAATTGCCCTAGAGGGTAAAAGCATTGTTGCTTTTGAAGGTATAAAAATTTAAGAATTTTAACCCTTTATGAAAGTGAAAAACCAATAGTAACAATCAGTGTTATCCATAGAGTCGCGTTATCGTTTATAGAGGCAAGTCATAATTGTTTTATACCACAAGTCACAAGTTAATTCCACAAGATTTTGGTGAATATTTTGTATTTTTTCCTCAGACGCGTTCTTTGTATTGTTCGTGGCGCCCGCTACTCTCCTCGAGTGCCTCACAAGAAATTGAATTTTAATAGAAAGTCTATCTGAGTGTGTTCACCGAAGGTTTCCGGACAATACAATGGAGATGATACAATATAGTTTATGAATAAATCCGAGCCCGCCCTCTGCCTTGAAGCTTTTCTTTCATTCATATTGGTTTTGTAAGGCTTGGTAGAACAGAAGCTGGGATGTGGCGCCAACGAGCCGAAATGATTCACCAATGTCGTCTGCTACACTGACGGTGTCGTCTGATCATCACTCAAAACCGACTACATACACGGGAATGGTATCACTAAAATGGACAACAATATAATTTCATTCAGTCGCTTAGATGCTCCATTTAATTCCATTGCCAATATTCGATTTCTACCTTGCCGCCTCAGTGACTGTTCATAGTAAAAAGATACCTCGCAAATTTGCATAACATAAGGTATGGCTGTATGAATTTATGAAACCACAAAAGCAAACTGTTCACGTTCGATCAAATTTTAATTTATAAATATACATCAGTTATTAGTACACATCACGACATACGTGTTTACACTTGGTGTTTGAGTTTCGAGAAAAAGTCGCTCTCCTTTTAGTCACTTTATTCAGAGAACAACTGCCACTTTCTTGACATAGGCGTCATGACACAATAGAAATCCGGATCAATTATTTACGGTTTGTCCAATCAGAGCCCGTTTCCGACACGTGGGCGGAGCCAGGCCCCAGCGGGGTTGTACACAAATAGTTGGCATGACGGGAACACTACAAGACATTTAATCTAGTCATCTTACGGAGCAGGTACCCACTAAATACTCCGGTAATTATTGTGCAAAATTACGCATAAATAATTCAAGATTGAAACATGTTGAGTGCGGCTGCAATGGAGAGTTTGGAACAGGATATGAGCAAATCGGCCTTTATGGAAATTCAACAACAACAGATGAGCATGACTACTAACCCGTACGGACAGTCGCTTCGGTCCTCCTACCCCGGCCAGTACGTTCAACCCGAGTATGCCCCGGCCCCACATAGCCGGTATAGCTACCCCTTCAGTATGAACTCAATGTCGATGTCTCACGGAGCCTACACCCCACCGGCCCATCCGTTCCCGATGAACCCCTACCACACAGCGTCTCCGATAGGCAGGGAAGGTAAGAAGATTGTTTATTTTTACCTCTATTCATTAGTTCACCTCCATTCACGGTTAGTCATCCGTAAGGTCGTAGACAGTCATCAGTGTAGTTTACAAGGAAAGTCAACGTTCTATTGTGACATTCACCGTACATAGGTAGAGATGGCTCTTGCTTAGGACTTATATAATCTGACCTAACTGGAATTTTAATTAATTACACTCGTATTCAATCCAAATAAAACACTTACCCAGATGTGCTCACAGATTTGCTGTATTATTAAACCAAAATGATGCAGTTTACCGTTAAACGGCATAATTCGCACAAGATTATCACAATCTTCCCTAAATGTTTTAATTGGAAAATTAGAACTAATACACCACGTCCGCGATCATGATGGCTCGTTTTTCTACGACGTACGTTCCAACCGTGGTCGATAATGCTGCTCATTTCGCATTAACGTTCACACCAGCTCCCTCATTATACGATTTAATTGTATTTAGTCATATTTCATGTTTAGCTTCACAATGTGTGATTTTTCATTTTTATTTCGACTCTTAACCCCGTAATTTGCAGGAGAACGGGTACTTAATCCGATTTCATAATTTTTAGGCACTAGTGGATTTTATTCAATTTTTGGTCAAAGAAAATATTTTCATGACGTGATCACTTATGCAAGAGTGTTCGACGTCATTGAATTATTAAAATGACAGAAAGCCTTGCTGTTTCACTAGTCAATACATGTTTTGCAATTTCAGCATATCTTAGTGTAAGCTCTGGCTGAACAAAACACGAATTAAAACCGTTGTTTCGCTGTAGCGTCCATTTCAAGTATGAAATATTTTTATTGCCGGGTACTTCTTGAGTAAAAATCCAAACATGGTATAAATGACGTAATGTTCTCGTTTGCTACTCTTGCTTTCTGTTAATTCACAAAGACAACGCATTATTTACATTTGCGGGCATTACACAATCATTTTACACCAAACTGATGAAAATAAGATTCACTATACGTCACTCTTTCACCCAGTTGTCCTGTATCATACAAAGTTCCGGCTCTTGAAACACGTTGATGAGTTTTAAACATGGCTCTGAGCTCTTATGTACCACTATTCAACATTGTTTCATCCAACTGTCTTGTAAAGTATACACGGCTCAAGACTTTAAACACAACTCCGGGTTTTTTTAACATGGTGGAGCACGGTGTTTTAATACATGTAGGGAGATAACTGTTCAACATCACTGTCACCGGCACGTCACCACTCAGGTCTGAATATTGTTTGAAAACGTTTCTCAGAGCAACAGTTTTCCAGAATAATGTCGCATTTAACCTCAACTGTTTAAGTTTACAAAATGTGGAGAAACCTTAACAGTGAGTTATGTATATACCCCCGTTGATATGACAAAGTTTTCATGTTATCAACAGCGCAATATGGTGGTTTATAGACAAAAGTTCGACTAGAACAAATTATTCTAAGCACAGTTCCGCTGTTTCACTGAATCGGCTCACCACCGAATGTACGCATGGCATAAAACAAACTTCATAGACATAAAGTGACACTGCTGGTTATCACGTGGCAGACTGCGCGTGCAAGTTACGTGGAATATGATGGTACCTGTTTTAGAGAATTCGGAAGTTTGTTAATTACCAATTTCGTCAAACTTGCAAGTAAAGAGTAATGCTCACTCAAGCCTGATGGAGTCTTGCGTAATACATGGTAGTAGATCGTCGTAATAGTGTTTGCAGGAATCGCTCAAGTAAATGTGTATTGAAAGTAATCTAAATTACAAATTAAAAGAATGACTGTCATTAGTCGGCTTCCATTATTGGTGAAACTAGCAAGTCTTTGACTTTGACAGGTATTTGGTACTTAAGACGAAAAAGACTATTTCGTTATTGTTTATTCTAAGTCAATATTCAGCGAAAAGTTTGATAAAATGTTGATGGGTTTAACAATGACGTCGCACTAATTGCCGTTTTATTTTTTCAATGATAAATTGAAGCGAAGAAAATGTAATTAGAAAATTCACTGATGCATCTCGAACAACTAGTTTCATTCAACTATACTGTCAGCCTCTCTGGCGATGCTTACACGAAGTAATGGGTGAAAAGCACAAGTGTACATTAAACATTCACGCTGGGATATGCCGGTATATTTGGTACGAAAGCGAAACGTGGTTGTACACATTATTATAACCCTTCGACAATTCTCAAGCTTGTCCATACAAATGTGCAATGGTTGGCCGATGCTGTGACAGTTGGTGCGAACAGATTGAAAGTCGCCCAACGCGGGTACATCTGCGGGTGTATTCTGTGTTAGGATTCACGAACACAAACGCATAAAGCCCACCTGCGGTGCATTGGCAGGCAGTTGCCACGCTGTTGTTTTCTACGATTTGACACGATTTCCATGTCTCTCTCGCATAACTTCTAAGAAATGAGAACGGTCAAACAAACGAGCTGATAAAATCGACAGAAAACTACCTTCTGTATTTCAGAATAATAAAAAAGAAACAACACTCATTACCGTCAAATTTTCCGTATGATCGGGGTGAGAAAATGAAACTGCCAGTACATATGTTTGAGACTAGTGCATTTTTTGCCTTTATCACTAATATCAAAAATTAGAATCGTGCGGGTTTGCCATGTGTCTTAAATTGTCCTTTTTGTTGTTAACAGAAGAACAATTATTACAATACATGACACCGCTGGCGATAACGAAGAAATATTGAAAATGTTTTCCTACCCGTATTCAAACTTATGCTGCACACGCCTTCCGAAGACACACAAAATATTAATTAAGGTTTAACACGTTGTTAAGATTCTCATAAGTGTTTTAACGCGCCATTCTCAAACGACCTGTTGCGTCTGCTAATTGGCAGAAATTAATTGAAAAATTATTGCTTCAATTGATTATTTCGTTCATTAACCGCCTAATAAAATATTAATCACTGACTAGGGATTGGGTTTTTACAAATTCACAATTTTTACATACTATACTTGAAATATCGAGATAAAGATTATTTTCATTTTGTGAAATGGGTATTTATGTTAAAATTCAATGTTCTGTGGTTTGATTTTCTCTAGGTATTGCGTCATGAAGCAAAAACAATATTTGGTTATCTTTTAATGCTCAAACACAGCTAAAGTTTTGTTTTGCGAAGTCAACCCAACTAATGGTGTGTCCTGTATTTTTTCTGTTCATCAACTTAATATTTGTTGTGTAAATTTTCCACTATTCCCTTGCTTTAAATTCGATGTTACAATAAATATTGGACAATCCTCTCAACTGTTAGCGGTGTGTAATGATCAGTCTCCAGACACGGTGATTGAGGAGTTGTTGTTCACGACCAACTCCTGTTTTCCACGGGAGACATTTGGCTCTTGAACTACTGATCACGATATTGTTTATGTTGAACCAGATAAAGCAAAGTTTCTGCTCTAGCGCACTTCACGTGAACAAACTTAGGATGGTAAAATTTACCTAGTTTTAATTACATTCTAAACACACAAAAACGTTGTCGTTTTAAGGAACCTGGAGCGACTTTTGTGCATTTTGACCTTGTGTCTGTCTTTTATGGAATTTAAATATTTTTGACTTGACAAGTGGGATAATTGCGTCACTCTCAAACTATTGTTCACAGTGTCAATTTGACTCCAGGTAGCGTGACATCGCTCCTGTTACCCACATTGACGCAACAGGACCCATCACGCGAAACGCGAATAACGCATTGAAGCGGTAATGTGCGAAGCTAGGACCATTATCACGTGACGTTTAAGAAAATTTGGCGTTGGTCCGTTTTATAAAAAAATGCCAGGCCTGCATTTTATCTCCTCCGGCAGCACTCTTTTTGTTCTCGTCACGTGCGTGTGCTTGATCGATTGTCGAAGTAAAGCTTAACCGCACCATAAATTGTGACTGCAGATTGGATGGCAGCTGCCGTGAGTGAGCAGTTGACGTAATTGGGCAATGGTGGCCTTATGTGCATACGGGAGAACTGAGATAAGAAAAGCGAGTACGTCGCAAACTTCATAGGCAACTATAGTATTCCCACATTTTATCATTATAAACAACTTAATAAAGTTTTGGTCCAACGACGTTGTTCTTTTGTGTAAAAGTTTACCCTCAATGACGTTTTTCCTACAAGAAATTTTGGCAATCCCTGACATGAGAGTATGCTTGGATTTCCCCCACAATAAATACAATGATCTACTTGTATCTAGAGGTTATAATTTTTTGAACAATTGAACACTTAGCGTTTTTCTTCGCTGGCACTAGGTTGACAATTGGCCTAAAACGCATCCGTCGACTGTCTTCAATATTATTGTAATATTCTGTGATCACTGTGTTTCCTGGAACTGGCCCTGTGAAGGGATAGTACCGGTGAACCAGGTGAATGGCGAACTGGTGGCGTCGGGATTTCTTGATAGCCGACAAATATTGTGGTCATTAGAGGGGAAATAAAAACAAACAACACGTCTTGTTACGAAGAAGGCAACTCCAACGCAACGAGTTTTCTCAAATTAAAAGAGTCCCTGTCATGGTATCATAATATTGATGTTTACGAGAGCGCAAAATTCACGTATACTATGCCGTTCTTTTCGGTGGTAATCTGCTTATAAAACCGATCTCACCCGAGCATGAAATCGAGAACCAGGTATTAAAAGGCGGATTGTCCTCTTACGTCTGTCACGTCCGTGTAAGACGCATTGTGCAGGAGGATAGAGTTTTGATAAGAATTTAGCCTGATTATACTGAGTAGCTCGTATGGCAGCTCAACATGCGATGGCTCTGAGGGTGTCCTTATGTATGACGACAAGGGGATTTAACGCGGGACAGTTTATCACACCTCAAAGACGAGTGACAAAACGGTCAGACATCGCCACGTCTGCCCATGTCTGTTCCCATAAACGAAATTGTGAACCAGCGTATGACCAAATATTGGAGCATAATGAAATCCGAATGATAGAAAGTATTTTCGAGTACTATAAAATCAATCCGTGCTCTTCACAACGAAATGATAACCGCATTACACCCGACCATCCCTACTAATTTTAATATGTCTATTAATCCTTGAGTTAACCTTTCTTCTTCAGAAAAATCCGACGACCAACTAAGGCTAAATGGAAAAGGAAAGAAAATGCGCAAACCGCGCACGATATATTCTAGTCTTCAACTTCAACAGCTCAATCGACGCTTCCAGCGCACCCAGTACCTAGCCTTGCCCGAGAGGGCCCAGTTGGCGGCCTCGCTAGGTTTGACACAGACCCAGGTACGTAGTTACGTTGAGAAGAAAACTTGACTGTCGCCTGGTTTTAATTATTGACTCACAAAACGAAACCCGACGCCTTGGAGTACATATTCTGTTACGCATCTAGAAGAAATAGATTTGAATTTGTATTGCAAGTCGTAATCTTTAAACGTTTGACAGATTTTGATATTTAACGCACGCATATCAACGTGATGTAGAAATGAGCTATTAAGCAGAGGCTTCGACAAAGCCGAAATGCATTTCCACTGAACGTGAATGCTTTGAAATGATAATCAAAACTTGAAATCGCCAAACATTTTTAACTTAAACGATTTCAAAGTTTTCCAAGTCAACCGTGGTGTGTTGAACACACGAAACGTATTTTCTGGACGGCAAAACGTCTATTATTTCATTTTATTTTTATCTTAAAAGCTCAACATCGATGTTCACTCATCGTCGTGTATCCTTTTCCCCTTGAAAACTGTCATTGGACCGCGATTTGGGTAGTATCCCCCCGGCTTTTTCTCAGTTGCAAGTACATCCAAGGAACAATATTCTCGTATTGTCGAAGTCGTTTTCGGTACTCATATCCGGGCAAGAGTCACTTACAGTGGTTGCAGACTTGGAATCTTTGTAACAACGCTATTTCATAATCCAAGAGAGGGGTTGTCCGTCACCACTGGTGTTTCATATGTAAGTTATCCAATGGAATCTGTCTTCGTGTGTCCTCATTTTTACTCCTCGTCGAAGTTATGCGCGTTTCAACTTAGGACCAACAAAACTCATAAATGGCTGAGGGACGACGTGTACTCCACCGATGAATGCACTAGACTGTTGACGACACTTTATGCTCCGTTATAAAAGCCATATCCAAGTACGCACTTATACGCCCTCAAATTGGGTAATTTCAAATTGAGAGTTATTTTCTTTTTATGAAAGACTATGCCGTTATGAGTCTATTATGCCAGAAAATACTACGTTTGCTACAATAAAGTGAACAAAATTCACTCTGATTTGACCAAATTACGTGCAATTTTCTCGTAATGTGTAGCTTTGGATTTCATAATAACACCGAAATTACGTGTATTTGCCGGTATCAAAGTACTTTTTAATGAGAGCTTCAGAGCTCAGGGGGAACAATTGAGGAGGATTTAATATGTGTGTAATTTGTGCAATCGTACCGTGGTAACGAACTGTTGGTCTCCCTGGTGTATATTAAAGACTCCGCTATCGACTTCGCATGAGACGTGTGACTTCGTCTTTAATTTGAGACCTTTCCAAACAAAGGCCAACTCGATGAATCGCGATTAGATAATTCTATATCAGAGAACTTTCAGTAAGGAAATTTGAAAAGGTAAATCTTGAAGTGATAGTGTCTCTCCATAAAATGTACCTGGTTCAGTTAGAAGGAGATGGCAGACTGTTTTATTGTTTGAATGTCTTTTTTCTGAGTGTTCGAATACATCCGAAATTCTACGTCACGCCAATTGAGATTTGTTTTTTAGCGACAACACGTTTAAACACTCTAGAAATAGACGCTGTTTTCTGTAAATCCACTGTGTTTCTTTTGACATTGTGACTAGAAATTGTGTTGGACGATCCCATCAAAATTTCACCAAACTTCTGATAATGCCGCACAGAGCAATACTTATCTTGTTTTGTTAGAATACAAACTTTCGACGGCTGTTTGCTTGCGCGGTAATAAAAAAATCCGATTCACCTAACAAAAACTTTGTCACGGACGTTTAATGACATTGTCAACAAAAATAGAAGCATTCAACCGACGACCACGGACTTGTAGTGTGGTTGGGATTGGCTCCTGAAGCGGTTTTTATGTCGCACAGCTACGATTGTTTCTCATGGGCGGTCTGTAAGCGAGTCAGTTTGCAGCGTAGAATTACTCGATAAATCAGACGACGTAGTCTCACGGATACGAGGCAGACGAGTGCGTACGGTAACACGAAAACTCGGCGATCCAGACTCATCGAGTTCAATTATTTAACAACCACCGTAGAAAGCTGTGAACACCTAAAACAATACTAGTTTTCAAAATGGACTGAGTTCGTTTTCAGGAGAAAAAAGTACTTTCACGCATCCTGTAACGGCTTAGGATATTTTGAGTGTGGAAATAACCATGTTGCCGGCAAATGAACTCCATTTTCTCAGTCGCTGAGGCTATTTCGAGCGCTTTTAAACTGTGCGAATTAAATTTACAAAGAATGAAATAAGTGAATATACAAGAACAGACATAATGTTTGAAAGACGCCGATGGTGCGGCTTGCGCCAAGCCTGGGGATATGTCTTAGTTGACATTGTTTCATTAATATAGCTGATGATCTTCGTCAGTTTTCAAAAGAAGACATTCCGTTTATTGCCTCGTGCTTTATATTCGAAAACCTGGCAGATTGCGTGATCAACCCACCAAATGAATAGCACTACGCGGGCCTTAATGCATGACCCATTGAAAATGACCAGGGGGTGAGGCACGAGAACAGCTTCGTTCTTTCTTCGCTGGGGAATCGTTTCGGTTTTTTCACGTAGCCGCAGGCTGGCGTTTGATTATATAAGTGTTTTCTTGGTTTCATGGCGTTTCGCTGCTGGATATTTTTGCGATTGTGTAAGTTCAGCTCGCTAATGATCGGTTAGAAGTTTTTATTGCTTGCTAACGTGCCTTCTCGTGTTGTATACCGCGTTCTTGTTGACTGGAATACGTCCATCGCCTATCTTTTAGAAAATCGAGGTGTTTCTGCGCTTGTTTTAAATTACAATACCCTATTAATGGTGTCAGAATCTTTGACAAGTTACTGGACTCAGAACGCCAATTTCTTCCAAAAATGACAGAACTACATGTAGAATAATGGGTAATGTCTCCTTTAATAAGATTTCCGCTCTACTATCGAATTTGGTGTTGCTCGTATGCTCACAGCACGTGTAGGATACGCGCTCGCGTACTGTGGCCTTTAGAGACAGGTGCTGAATTTCAAACGACCCAATCACAGACTAGAAAACGGAGAAGGGTTAACGACCCCGGCGACAGTGTCTATCATTTTACATTTCTCGGCCTAATTCAAATTGATGATGCGAATTAAAGTTATCATATGCTGATATTACTACCGTTACCGTTGATAGCACTGCGAAGTTCATCGTATTTGGGAGTCGAATTAAATTATTTTTCGCCAAGTTCAAAAGCTGTAACATCTTCCACTTGTCACTGAATTGATAGATCCTCCCCCCAACCGTGCGGTGACGTGCGACAAAAGAGCTGTATTTGTTGAGTTCAGTTATTAAAATGTTTGTCGCTCATTGCCTGTTTACTTCTCACTGGGCTGGCTCTAAGAAATGTCTATGGTCTACGCGGAAATTGTTTAGAATATCAAGGCACGTAATCGTGATGCGAACATGGAAATCAAAACAATATTCAGAATTATAGTAAAAAAGGGAGTAGACTGAATTCTATTGAGAAAATAGTTTCCTTTTTATCATCGATATCAGCAATTTGATATAATGCCGACTGTACAAATGTAAACCGCTATATGCTACTTGCAATAATAAACTAAAGAAACAAGAATTATAAAATGACAATATAAGTAATACTTTAAGAATTTTTGAGCTCAAACAACGAGGATGTCGAAGCATGACTTGTTTTGATATGATACTTGAATTTCACTATTCTCCAGTTTTATTATAACTCGACTCGAGGCGACATGTAAAACACAAGCGTTATTGGCATTACCGACAAGAAATCATAGTGATGATGATAATAATAATAATGATAATGATAATAATAATAATAGTAATAATAACAGTAATAGTAATAACAATAAAAGTATGTGTAGCGATAGTCTTTATTGATTGCACAAAAGCCCCCGACTCGGTCCGTCAATGTCAATTTTCTCAGTGATGCTTTCAGTAGCAAACTCAACAATACTGAAAATAATTCGAATTGTAAAAAATAATTACGAATTAATGACAAGGGTATTTCTTGTGTATTCGATGTTAGTCAAACTGGACTGAAATTTGCTAACCATGTTGGCATCGGTTTCGCTATTCAGTTGTTTATCCTGCGTAGAATTGAGGTAGTTAAATTATGACTGCGCAAGTTAGCATATGATTATGACTTTCTGAAGCGTCTCTAAACCATGATCACCTTGATAGCAACAGTCCTTACATGTTAAGGAAAGGGGTTGAGGGGTAACAGCATACTTTTAATTTTGGGTTTTCGGAAACTCAAGTTGATAAATGCAGATTTAAAACGGAATTAGGCTATCCCGTGCTCCCAGTCAAGAAGTTTTGTTTTAGGTCACTTATCATTGTAAAAATGGTCGTGTTTTGGTCCTCGCGTAACTTAGAACCGACCTGGCAGGTCGCTATTTTTCATAGGAATGTAATAAAATTTTAGGTTACATCAGCGTGACCAGAAACTGAATGAGTTTGGTCTGAATAAACAAAGTGCGGGGAGCTGTCAGTTCTTCCATGGGCCAAAAATTAATCCTCATTTGAGTAAAAAAAAAAACACTTTGCAGTGGCGGATTTAGGGTGGAGGAGGGCAAGAGGGTCATGCCCCCCCTAAAGTTCTCCCAGATTCCATTTGGCAGTTCGGGGGTGTGAATGTCTGACGGACAAAATCATGGCTAATACTCTGCCCTGCCCCCTGCCTAACTCAAAATCCTGGATCCACCCCTGATTTGTGACCTGTTTTAAAAAGGAATCGAAACATGTTTTTTGACAGAAAGCACAGGTTTATTACCTCTTCAGGTAAAGTAAAAGTAGATTGTAAGTCAGTTATACAGAACTAAGCCTATTACATTTTTGAGAGTAATCTTTCATGAGGAGAAGCGTCGGAGTACAGTTATCGTAAACAAAAAATGTCAATGTTTTGTATGGACAAAATGCTTCGCTAAATTCCAGAGATTTGTTAATTGACGTATGACCGCCGTAAGTTGAAGTGTATCACGACAAATGTCTGTGTGCCGGAGCCAGTCCTTGAACACAGGTGATTTTAGATGGACCTTAATTAGAATTTGAACAATCAGCTCGGATATCAATTCTTAAAGGTACGCGCGGAGTTTCTTAACTCTCATCAATTGATCTAAACAAAAGGGACATGAGAGCTAATTAAGGCCTCGCCAAAAATCAATAAATTGGGCGTTTGCTAAATACTTGCGTCTCAGCTTGCGTCTTATCTCCTACCTTTTTAGCCGTTCGAATAAAGTCAAGCATCCTTGTGAAAATCGGGCTCAGCTGCGCCTTCGGAATGTTCGATAAAAGGATTAAAATACGGATCATTAGAGTACCGTCTTGATTATTTTATTGAGACGACAACAAAGTGAATCACTCAACCGAACATGCGCTGTGAATCTTCCAATTAACTCAGTGGGTAAAAATCCAAGTTGAATTTGTAAGACCAAGTTCACCACAATACAATTATTTTGATAGTTGATTTGTTTCATGAAACTGTAGATCAACTCTTGTGTCCTGTCATATTCTAAAACCATATGTTCTTTTATATTTCTCGTTCATCTGGCATACCGTCACAAACTTTGTCTGTTACAATTATCGAAATCATTCCTTATTATGCCCGCATAAACTGTTGACAATTGATGATAGAGGAGTTTGCTAAACGATAATTTTAGAATACGGGTTGGCTTTTGTGTGAACAAATACATAATTAATTCTAAACACGGTCAGTAAATTGGAATTTTATTGGTTGATAATAAATTTACCCTTCTCGGTCGAGTGAGGAAACGACTACTAGTAATAGGTATTTCACAGGGATTGTATCTATGATATCTTGTTTTCAACTGTCTGAAAATTTTCCCTCGTATTATTTCTAGTTATTGTTGGCATTGTTTGAAAAAAATACAATTGATTTCAATCAAAATTATTTTATTCCAGCGAAGATATTAACGAAAGTATCACACACAGTTTATGACACGGTTTTGCTTTCAAAGATTTGCTTCAGTGAGTTTTGCATCAAATGTTTTTTGACTTTCCAGGTGAAAATTTGGTTTCAAAATCGACGATCAAAATGTAAGAAAGTCATGAAACACCAACAGCAACACAACGGAAATAGCCCGGCCAGTCAAGCGTCTCCGACCTCCCAGTCGCAAACACCCGTCATGGATTCACCGCCGCCCCCTCCGCCGCCACCTCCGCACAACGGTCAAACGACGCCACAACCACAGCCAAACAATCTCATGGTGTCGCCCGTCAACTCCGTTAGCCCTCCCGCGTCGTGGCCGGAAATCACAAGTAGTGCGCACACGCACGCGCAGATATCAACCCCATCGACGTATCACATGTCAGCAAACATGTCGGCGCAGTATCCGCCACAGTGGTATGGCGTAGAAACAACTATGAACCAGCCTCCTCAAATTTTAACGTAAAGACAACGTAATTCGTAGTCATGTATATTTATGTACAAAGTGTCTTAATTTATATTGTGGGCGGAAATAGCCATTGAGACTCTGCAACAGAAGTGAGACGCATATGACCGGCCACGAAATGTATCGATTATTGCTTTATTTGACAAGTGCATACCGTGTCCTTTCTGTTGTTATACGTACGCAACACTGTCGGTGGTTTTATTCAAAGCTCAATGTGTCACCGTTTTGTAGAAAATAATTCACTTGTTATACTGCTGTTATATGACCGTATGTCATTTTCAGTGTAACATTCTCTTATTTATTAACATACACATGAAAACATCACATTCGATGATTACTGATGATTTATCTTTGATTGTCGTCTGTAAGTTTGTTTTTATCCATTCGCTTTTTAAAATCTTGTTAGGATGATATACAGCGTATGTTCAAGTTTATTGTACATCTCGCTATTGTGTTTTACGTTTTCATATTGAACTGTGAGGTTGTTTTGGTATCCCATTGGAGGCTATGTTGTATACAAGCACATTTTATTGACAACATCCATGTTGATTTTATTTGGATTACTTCATTTCTCATACGTTGTAAATATTCATGAAATCATGTTATATGAAAGTAGTTGTAACGGAGGTGCATTCCTGTCCTATTTTTGTAAAGCGCCACCTAGTGTTATTGAAGTGAACGTAGTTCGAGTATATTTGTAAATAAAAGAACCGAACAGCCATTGATAATTCGTTTATTTCTATATGTTAAGATCAGAAGAATTTGGTTGCAGCCCTACTTGTAAACAAAATTTGTTGAACACACAACACTGTTCCTAAGATCATGTACTACAGTCGTAGTTACAAATAGTAGGCGAACATTTTGGGATAAAAGTTTGCTATCCTATCGGCACCAAATTTGTAACATAATTTTGAGACCTTAAACACATTCCAAGCTAATCTAGTGACACAAAAGTAATAAAAAATGCTTTTCACATCCGTCCCCAGACTGATTTGAGCTCACAACTTCAGCGGTCATGGTTTGCTGGCGAAGTGAAGTCCCTCTCTATGAGTAGCTAAGTATTTTAAGCTGCATTCCAGATTCCAACAAATGATTGACAGCCAATGACTAAAATTAGCGATTTGTAATAAAATCACCAAATCAACGGATGTTGTTTGTTGCCTAACTCTGTTCAAACCTGATAACTTCAAAAGATGTGTTATCCCGTCCAACAAAGAATCTTGCGATTCGTTTTTCGGTCTCAAAAGCGATTATTTCCCTTCTCAACCAAAGGATAATATTTTAAATATTCAAAAAATTCAGCTAAACAAGTACCTGTCATACAATAAAATACGTTCGAAAGTTTGACTGCACGTCTGGAATGTCTGTGAACTTTTGGCTCACCGCCTGAAATTCAAAAAGTATTGATAAACCCTTTATCTATTTATTTTTTATTCGGAAAATTGCGAGCTGTGAATTTCTTTTCTAATTTCGTTAATAGTGCTATTCGTTTCACTGTTTTCTTAACCAAAATGAAGCGCAATGTCTCTACACTGTAGAGACGTCCTAATCATGCGACACAACACACTATCGGGATTGGTCTGAACAGAATTTTGATGACCTAATTCAAATGTTCAGCATTTCCCATTATTGCCCTCACATTATAAATAAACCAAGAAAAAAGCCAAAGAGGACCAATTTTGGAACATTTTTGTAGCTTTCAAAATCAAATCTGAAGGGCTTTCAAGTGTTACAGCTAGCAATTCAGTGTAATTTTATGAAAATCGGTTCTGAGTAAAGAACAGTCCTCAAAACGAGTAATTTCATTTTTGTCTGACAAAATAATGGATGGTATGGTAATACCAACGTTCAGGATGGAATCACCTCTCATTGAGCGGTTGGAGAAATGTTTTATTTTCCACTGTTCATTGTCGGGTAGCGCTCATTTTCTTTGTAAAAATGCTAACATGAATATTGAAAAAATATTTAGCCTCTACAAAAACATTTTACAGCAAGCCCTGTGAGAGTTTAGAGCAAGCCCTGTGAGGGGAAATAATTTTAATTTTAATTTTAATTTACGCTTAGCTTTGATTCACGCCAAGACAGTGATCCTAAGCTGTTGAAGAACTTCTTTACATTGCAGAAACGTCAATAAGAAGAACTTGTATTTGAATCCATGACTTTTTCTAATTGCCCTTTGCCTTGGCGCTGAGCTGTGAACAAAATAAAACCGGACAATCCATTGGCGATAACACTCAGGGTAGAACTTTAAACAAAACATTTTTTTCGCGTGGCTTCAAAACATAAATTATTATATTATTATAAATATTATAGACATCGTTATTATCACATTGAACTCGACAACATCAGTATCTCTACCTATGAAGCGTGTCTGCCCAGCATGTAATTTGTAAACTAACGAGATCTGATTCTCAATGCGTACAATCAGCGAGAGTGCCCTGTTCGGCAAAACCGATTCAGATCTCGCTGGATCTCGCTGGGTAAATTGAACCTTTTCCTTTAAACCCTTTTTTCTTTCACAGAAGCGAGAGTCTTCTTCAACAATAACCGTGTAAATGAATAAACAAGTAACACTGTGTACGCGTTAACCATACATTCTCATTTTGAAATAGCGCTTCGAGTCACAAACAAATTAAACTGTTCAATTCTATGTTTAATTAAACTAGTGCCCATAACGTAATTTTAAAAATCTTTAACAAATGCTTTTTTCGCTGCTTGAATGGGGTGTCAAACTTAATATACCAATATCACGCGCTATGCTGCATCTTTCTAAGAGGCAAATTACGACACTTGGTGCGCGCGCTAATCCGATGGCACATGAAAAATCATTGTTTTCCACTATACAGTAGTTGTTGGAAATTGGAACCTCAGCCTTCCCAACTGCTCAAATTAGCTGTACAAATTACCACGAAATTGTTTCAAATTGCTATAATTTTCTCTCGCGAGCCAACTGCATGAGCAGGTTGCGAGGGGAAATGCCGTAATCAGGGCGTCATTAACGCAGAGATAATCACTCTATCTAGCAAGGTTGGGCACTACCCTGTTAAACCGGCCATTGTCGGGCTTAAATGCACCGTATTTTACCAATAAGAAGAACTAGCCTAGGGCTTCAAATGAATCTTTTTTCGATCTGTCATACTACTCGAGTACACGCTTTTGTTTTCTTTATCTCGAACACTGTTCAGCTGACTGGGTTGTCCGACGAGTTCACACTGGGAGCAACTGTAGAAATGTATCAGAGGTGCATAGATAAGTTTTAATTGATTATTTTTTATCCAACGCGACTAGCGAACAATTTCCCTGGAAGCGGCAGGGGTATATGACACAATATGTTTCTTTGTATGGAGTATGCAAGCCGGTCTCGTTTAGGGAATTTTTGATCTATTAAAAACTGCTATGAACTCGCCTTCTGTCAAAACAATAAACTTTTAATTTAGGTCATTTACACTCATATGTACCAGAATAAAGTTGCTCTCGCAGTGTCCCTTGGACAGTACTGGTGATTTTTTGTTGCTTAACAAGAACTGAGCCTCCGTTGTTGCTAAGACCATACTCGATAAAATGCCTGGCTCGGCGGGTCATTTTGCGCGCCGAACACGGCAAAAAGCAGTAGCGAATTGTCAATTCTCCTAAACCCACGAATTACTTCTGAACCGGAAACAAATAAAAATTGAAATCAGCTCTACAACGGTCACTCGTCTCGATCAAAAGCATTTTTACGAAAGTCGAATTAATAGCAGCTTTAAATTTGAGGTTCACGAAAGGGAGTGGTCGATCTAAACACAAGGTGGATTTCGCAAAATCAACCTCTGCAATTAGTGGTGCAGCCACTGACTATGTGAACTAAACTATCACTGAAAATTAACTGAACGCAAAGGGCCATTTTGCAAAAATAACCTCAGAAATAGACAGTGACCTTATGGAACAAAGCAATGCTAAAAACTATCTGAATAGTAGGCCTTGAGGAAGAACGACGAAATCTAATCAACAGACTGCAAACTATGATTAGAGAATTCAGCCACTTACTCAGGTGTCATTTCGCAAAATAGCATCTCAATTAATTGACCTTATGAAACAAAATTAAACCTGAAAATCATCTCGATACATGGAGTACATCAGTTCTAACCAAAAACTGCCATCTATTGGATACGACTGGCGGAAGGGTATTCCAGAGGAGCTCAATGGAGGAGACAGTTGCCGACGTAGAGACGTAAAATGCCTCTGAGTCACAGACAAATAAACAATATTAAAAAGAGAATTGTTGCCAATTTTCCAAACGATTTCAGTTGTTGCTCTTGGAGACTCAGTCTTTGTTAGATAACACAAACGTATAACAGACTCTTTGTCGAGAATAACAACTGATGTGTGCGTTCACGGACACCAGACTTTCAGAGTTTTCGAAACTGGCCCAATTAAAGTTGTATAGAACGTGAACAGACTAAATTGCATTATTAAAAGCGGTTTTTCGCCATTGGAACAGAAGTCAAGCTGTTTACCAGCTATTTTACGATTTGCTTGTAAACATTTTGAACTTCTGTTGTTGTCAAATTTTTGTTTTAGTTTCAAATTTCAAAAACAATCTCTCAACAAGTGGTCAACGTCAATGTTTCTCCCACACAGCAAGGCACCGTTCCGTACTTAGTGTGGCAAGACAATAACCATTTCTAGCAGAAACCAGTCCGACTTCTTTGAGCGCATATATTATATCTATACAAGCTCTGCAGAGAGCATGCGCGCAGCCAGGGGGGCTCGGGGGACTCGAACGAATCCCCCATTTGGCGAAGTGGGCCAAAAGGTCCGCCTAGGAGAAACAAAAAGTCCGGGAAAACGAGACAAAAGTCCATTAAAAAGGCGTAAACGCGCAATTCACAGCTCCGAACGTGGCACATCGTGTTTTTTTAGTCCTCCCTCTTTATTGTTAGTAAAAGGTCCACATCGTCAGAAACTCGAGCCCCCACATTAAAGGCCGGGTGCGCTCATGGAGAGGGAGATATAACACCCGTTGACGCTTGGTCTGATTTTGTATAACTGTATTTTTAATTTCATAATGGAACTGTGTACCTGAATTAATGATGTAAACATTGCTTCGTTCACTTCAAAATGCCCACCTGAACACTGTCTCGTTCCCTTTAAAATGCCCACATGAACATTACTTTGTTCATTCCAAAATGCCCACTTGAGCGTTGCTTTGTTCACTTCAAAATGTCTCCCTGAACACTGCTTCGTTCACTTCAAAATGTCTCCCTGAACACTGCTTCGTTCACTTCAAAATGTCTCCCTGAACACTGCTTCGTTCACATCAAAATGCCCACCTGAATACAATTTCATTCACTTCAAAATGACCTCCTGAACATTGCTTCCCTCACTTCAAAAGTATATTTGAACTAAAATACTTGTTTTCACTGAATAAAAAGAACAATAATTCGTACTGCGTTGTAACATCCATATCTCTCCATATGTAATTAAATTAAATTTTCAAAAAATATTTTTTCTTGTAACGACTTTGCCGCTATTATTACTAAATTGTATTTCTCCAATTTTAGAATAAAACTACTTGAAAGAATACTGGTCTCACTCAGGGAGATTAAATCTCAACTATTTCAGTTCAATTATTCATAAGTTTGAAATTGACACTTCATAAATAATTCATGAACTTAAGAGTTATTTAAATTTCAGATTCAATTAAACCAATTGGCCCCGTAGTCCGATCATTTTCCTTTCGATATTTTGCCACTATACTATGTTACATTGGAATTAAATTGTTGATTAATTAGACTATTTTCTGCTCATTTAAACGTGTCATAAACAGCGGGGTATCTGGCTGGTAAATTTGCGCTGCGATTCAACTGATATGCAGCGAGATATTGGAATTTCATGAAACAAACGCAGAAATGGAGGACACGTTTAAGCAAAATTAAGCAAATATTCTACGCATTATTTTGTATTTTTGCGTCCAGCTACTGTAAGTGGAATGAAATCGAGGGAAATATCTTGAGGAAAGAGACGGTTAAAAATAATAGACCACCAGTCTGAAGTTATGTAAATTGATTGCAACGCTGGTAAATACTGAATTCCTGTGTTAAGTTGGNCACATTAAAGGCTGGGTGCGCGCATGGAGAGGGAGATGTAACACCCGTTGACACCTGGTCTAATATTAACTGTATTTTTGATTTCATAATGGAACTGTGTACCTGAATTAATGATGTAAACATTACTTCGTTCTCTTCAAAATGCCCACCAGAACACTGCCTCGTTCACTTCAAAATGCCCACATGAACATTGCTTCGTTCACTTCAAAATGCCCACATGAACATTGCTTCGTTCACTTCAAAATGCCCACATGAACATTGCTTCGTTCACTTCAAAATGCTCACATGAACATTGCTTCGTTCACTTCAAAATGCCCACCAGAACACTGCCTCGTTCACTTCAAAATGCACACATGAACATTGCCTCGTTCACTTCAAAATGCCCACATGAACATTGCTTCGTTCACTTCAAAATGCCCACCTGAATACAATTTCGTTCACTTCAGAATGACCTCCTGAACATTGCTTCGTTCTCGCTCTTCAAAATGCCCGCGTGAACATGGCATCCCTCACTTCAAAAGTATACTTGAACTAAAATACTTGTTTTCACTAAATAAAAAGAACAATAATTCGTACTGCGTTGTAACATCTATATCTCTCCATATGTAATTAAATTAAATTTTCAAAAAAATATTTTTTCTTGTAACGACTTTGCCGCTATTATTACTAAATTGTATTTCTCCATTTTTAGAATAAAACTACTTGAAAGAATACTGGTCTCACTCAGGGAGATTAAATCTCAACTATTTCAGTTCAATTATTCATAAGTTTGAAATTGACACTTCATAAATAATTCCTGAACTTAAGAGTTATTTAAATTTCAGATTCAATTAAACCAATTGGCCCCGTAGTCCGATCATTTTCCTTTCGATATTTTGCCACTATACTATGTTACATTGGAATTAAATTGTTGATTAATTAGACTATTTTCTGCTCATTTAAACGTGTCATAAACAGCGGGGTATCTGGCTGGTAAATTTGCGCTGCGATTCAACTGATATGCAGCGAGATATTGGAATTTCATGAAACAAACGCAGAAATGGAGGACACGTTTAAGCAAAATTAAGCAAATATTCTACGCATTATTTTGTATTTTTGCGTCCAGCTACTGTAAGTGGAATGAAATCGAGGGAAATATCTTGAGGAAAGAGACGGTTAAAAATAATAGACCACCAGTCTGAAGTTATGTAAATTGATTGCAACGCTGGTAAATACTGAATTCCTGTGTTAAGTTGGTTTGTTTTTACTGTTTTGAGTAATTATGTCTGAACTTCAGTGAAGTCAGACAATGCTCTTTTAGCTTTTGTTATTTGCTTTCGTGTCTAGTATACGTTCGGCCTGTGTGATTGACCGTACGTCTGTGATCACATGGTTTTTAATACTTGGTTACGAGAACAGTCCCGTCGTTTAGGATGAATATCAAAATGTTAAAAATACCGTTTCCTTTGTTTTCACCAGCTTAGAACCCACAGAGAGGCCCTTCAATAGAAATTAATCACTAAAAATGAAGTAGTTCGTAAATTATAGCCCTTTGTATATTTGCGTCTTGTCATCAGCTTTTCATACACAGTGAGGCAGTGGCGGCCATTTTGTTGGTGCGCTTCAGCAGAAATCCAAAAACAGTAAAAAATTCGAAATTTCATATTTCTGTTTGTAACAGAGATAAAGTGAAAAATAAATAAATAAATTTTAGAAAAATTGTGTCATTTTGATAGATAGAGCACCATTTGGACACAAGTTGCTTCTAAATTGGGTTACGTTAAAATTCTTTTTGTGAACTTTTCAACTAAGTGGACAGAGTATGCTAAAACCTCTGCACGTTTCACCAATTACAATATACAGTGTGAATGGCTCTCATGCCTCAGTCTGAATGGCTCTCAATCCCCATGGTCTACAATGTATATTTTCATTGGAAGTGCCAAAGCTGGAAATCAAAAAAGCAAGGAAACCTTTGAGGTCTATTTTTCATCGTTAAAAACGGTCTAAAACCAAATGTGTGTCATTTGCTTATCCTGAAACAAAATGGATTTAACAATAATTTTATGTTATATTTTAAGAACAAATCGCGGAGGATTCGGTGTTTTGAGACTTTGGTTATTCAACGTAACCTGAAATCTCTCAATTCCTGACGCGCCTCTATGCGGCTAAATAGCCTTTTCTGAATGAGCAGTCTCGATACTTCCAACCGAGCATGCAGAGGCGGATCTACAGGGGGGGTTCAGGGGGTTTAAACCCCCCCTCGGGACAGGATCAAAAATAAAAACTGGTAAAAAATCGCCAGAAAAACGAAATTAGCTACTAAAAATCCCAAAAAATCTTACACGGGAGGAGGGAAACCCTCTCGCGACCTTCCTTCCCCTCGGCGCTACGCGCCTCGGATTCTCTCGAGGCCTAAACCCCCCCTTACTGAAATCGTAGATCTGCCACTGGCATGTGACGACATAAGAAGTGTTCATCAGGCCAGCAGTAGTCAGTGGTGGAGGATATTTCGTATTTTAAAGAGGAACTTGAGCATTTTTAAAATTAACAGTGCGTTTTGTCTCTTGCGTAAGCGATGTCAACGAAGTTGACGACATTGGCTGCAGTGTTGATTAGCTCGGGTCAACTGGCTAAGACATTTGATTGGTTTAAAAGCCAGAAGTTGTCATTGAGAACCAATGAGACAGCTTAAACGGTTGTCCCTGCGAGTACGGGTGCCGATTATGTACGAAATAGCTCCGGCTTGACTTGAGCGAGCTATACCGGCGTCTGCAGAATTCGCGGGACTTGGCCAGTGGACCTATGGCTGCCGAGGCTGTGCGACTCGAAAATCTAGATGAATCGTGAGGTTCCGTTTTTAATCGACTTTTTAGTTTCCGTGTGTTGGAAAAACCGTTTGGAGAAATTTGGAGTAACTACCAGCTACAGTACCAAGGTCAATGTAAAAAAATAGATTCCCCTTTCACTAGTTGCCGATACACTGCTTATGACGTCAGACGCACCGGAGTAACCTTTCCAGTTTACCTGGAGCAGTTGAGCGCGAATTGGCTTATTGATTTTAAGAATTAGTAAGCCAGGTAATGAAATGCTTATTTTATTAGCGTTGGCCTCGTGATTTGTGCTTTAAGAGCCTGAAGGCCGCCTAAGAGAAAGTGTTTTAAAAAATATTTGACATATGGTCACAAACCTCTGATGTTTGATAACAACCAAATTTTCGTTGTAACATGTTTTCTTTTCATCAACTCTTATTTTAATTTTTACAATCAGAAATTAAAAGCTATTTATATAAATGAAAACGCAATCACTGGCTTGATAGCCTTTTTCGCAAAAAAACAATGGTCAGTTGGAATCGCATGCATGTCCCTAGTTATTTCAATGTTGATTTTTGCTAAAAATGGTCAAAATGGCTGCACGAAAATTGTGCTGGTGGTGTTGTAACTGTAGACGATGCCGGAAGTGAGACTGTGGTGAACTTATGTTCTCGTCATTTTGTTTTGGAACAGAGCAATCCCGGTAGCGCGCTGGTTCCCTGCCTGCTTAGCCCAGCCAGCACGCAGGTATCACGCAGTGGCACGCGCTTTAGCATTGGTCGATGGACCTCGGCAGTCACTGGTTAGCTTTACAACACCGTGACTCAAAAAATAGCAGACTGTGAACAATTTTTAGCCTTGTCATGCAAGTGACGTAGCAGCAACTATTTCGTTTCTGCAATGATAATTTAATAGCCGCGTGCTTGAAGCCCATACATGTAGGCCTACAATAAACACATATCTGGCCGATTTAACCGGTGTGTTATTCATACTGTATGAATACAGGACATTATCGTAAACAAAAGTCATCGACAGTAGAAAGATGCATTCCGAAAAGGCTCAATCACAATTTCTGGGATTCACATTTCCTGAACATAAATTTTTTAAAGCACCGATTTGTCTGTACAACAGACCACATTTACACTTCAGTCCATCAGTCATGCTAGTTTGTTTGCGTAAAGCGCTGCCTGTTGAGAATTTGACTAGCCAATCAGAAACGCCGGTGTAAAAAAATTCACGAGGAAAATTAAGTGATACCTGCGTGCTGGCGCGGCTAACGGCCCACATAGCGGCACGCAGGGAACCAGCGAGTCCCGGTAGTGACGTATGTAATTTCTTGGAGTTTACAATGAGACTTCTAACTAAGTAATGAAAGTTTGAAAAGTGATGTCTGTGCATAAGAATTCCGATTGCGAAAAAGATTCGACGTTACAATATAATCTACGGTTACAGTAACTGAGTCAGTGTTTAGATTTCAGTAACGCCTCATTGGCTTGGTACACGCAAAGATTACAGATTGCAACGAGATCGGATTACAGCAGTTTAAATTTAATTGAATTTCAATTAAATTGAATTTGAGGTATTAAACTGAATTTACTTGTTATATCACATGATTAACGTCAAACAAAAGAACCGACTGAAGTAAAAATTATACAAAATTGGAGATTTGCCTTGAAATTAAAGAATTTGTCAAAATACAGTAGACACACGTCCTTTCATCACATCCATTCCAAGAAGCCAAATAAATGTAGGTAGGCCTACTAGCAAAATAATCCCTATTATCTTTCAGAACTTGGACACTTTCTTCTCTGGTTATGTAGCATAAGAATTCTAATTAAAATTTGAAATATAAATAGATATATAACTGATCCCCAAAATCTCTGTTGAATTGAACCAGAGAATATTAGAAAGATGTCTTAACGGTGCAATAAACATTGTATTTTGTTAAGAACAACTTTTGACTTAGGACACTTAAAGTATGTCTTACCTTGTTCCTCATTCAAGTTAGGGATACGTTTCAGTCTCGAGAAGAACTGAAACTTCATTGCGGCAATACCCGGATATAACGTGCCCGTATTTTGAGAACCAGTTTGCTGCCCGTTATTCAGTGGAGAAAATTGGTTCTCAAAATCATCAGCTGGTTATCATGGCAGGTTAGTGTCAGCCACCCAAGCAATATGGCCGCCAAAGGAATGTCAGTCGTTTCATTGTAACCGATTTAAATTAAAAAGCATGAGAATGAATGCCACGACGTTCGTTTGGTTTTGAAACAGTTTTAAAAACTGCCACAGCCCAAAATGCATGTCATTGGTTCTGTTATGACTAACGTTATGAAAGGTATTCTTTGCACTTCATTTTTAAATTTCAAAGAACAGACTTTAAAGGGAATCATTTATAATCTCAATTCATGAGATTTTCAGTGTAACTACATGTACGCGTCACAAAATCTTTTATGAAATATTGACGAACAAAATCAATTCATTTTCGAAGTCACCTTCTTCAACATTGAAGTCCCACCTTGACAAACCTTGACCTCTTGGTAAACACTGTTCTCCATGCTAAGCTTTCTGGTCGGCAATAAAATTCAAACTTGCCACACCAGTCATCTTAAAAAACGACGCTAAACAATCTCGAACAAACTTATTATCTGTTTAACACGGCAATACAAATGTATTAAATTTAAAATTACAATATTTGTCGTTTTATAATGTGAATTCGTATAACGACTAAGAAGTTTACAAATTAATGTCAACGTTTAATTTCAATTAACCACTTGGTAGATTCAAATTTCATTTCTGTCAAAGGATTATTACGCAAATGCACAGTTTCTCAAGGACAAATTTTGGAAAGACATCTTTTTGGATTCTCATACCTAACAATATTATAATTTACATAAGGAGCAAGGAAGTTCAGCTTCGTGTGACAACCATTTTTAAGCTTAGTCAACAAGGTTTCCCTAGGATGAGTAATTTGCTTGAAAGTATTTAACGAGTAATGTTTGAATATGGTAAATAAAAAGGTTGAATATTATTTGCCAAGCCTGAATAATATTGGCCAAAAAAGCTTGAATAATATTGTTCAAGCTTGATAAATATTGGTCAAGCTTGAACAATATTGATCAGACGTACTTTCAAGCTTGAAAAAGGTTACTGTGTAACAATTATTTAAGCTTGTCGAATGTTATTTTCTATGTTAAACCGATGTGATAAAGTTTAATTTAAAAACCGCTAAAACATGTTCTGGTGTTAAACAGATCAACATACATCACAGGCGTATTGGCTGTTTCAAGAGAACGTCACGCATTCTTAGCATGGGCGCACCCAATGGGGGCTCGAACGAGCCCCCCCAATTTGGCGAATTGAGCAAAACGGTCCGCCTCAGAAAAACAAAAAGTCCGGGTAAACGAGACAAAAATCCACAAATCCAGGAGAAGTAGGCGCAGATGCACAATTCGTGGGCCTCAACCTAGTGGCTCCGTTTTTTTTTAGTTCTCGTTAATTTCTTTTAGTAAAATGTCCGGATATCGAAAAATTCGAGCCCACCCTTAAATTTTAGGCTGGGTGGGCGAATGCTTAGCCATAGTTTAAATTGAAGTTGGTTTAAAAAATCACTTGGAATTCCTCTGACGACCGTATTTTCATGGAGACTGGAACGAACCCATCGCGACAAGCAACTCATTGATACGCGATCTGAACGAAATAACAGCATCTCACTACGTTTAAAGCCTAGAAGTAGTTCCTAATCTCAGTAAGGCACAAGATGAAATAAGTTTTATAACAGTAAGTGTCGAGGATTTAAATTTAATAAAGAGGTATTTAACTTTTCACCAAGTGACATGTATCGATTTTTATTGCAAAAAGGCTAAAGAGGTGTATTCTATGACTTGAGTGGTGAAAGTACAAAATTTTGTTACTCGTCGGACACGTTACATCGGTCGACATTCATTTTCCACAACATTTTTAATAGTGCTGCGACGATTCGACGACTTGTCGCCGACATGGTCGCTAATAGCATAGAACCGAAATCGATTCCATTAGATAATAAAATCGATTTTGTGCTTTCGCTAAAAATTTGAAAATTTGCGTAAATGAGGCGACGCACGTAAATCTTTATCTAGCATTGCTACACAATTAAAAAGTCACATACAGTGGCGGATTTTTTTTTGGGGGGGGGGGGGGCAAGGGGGTCATGGCACCCTCCTAAAATTCTCCCAGATTCCATTTGGCAGTTTGAGGTGAAAATTGCTGACTGGCATTTGCGCGCACCTAGGGTGCCTCGGGTGCTAATGCACAATGAATAGCCTTGAGCAAACCCTGTTTACCCATTTTTTGGTAATAAGGTCCACAAACCCAAGAGTTCAAGACCCCCTACATCCCTGCATTTTAGCCAGGGTTTGTGCATGGGGCGAAATTGTGGTTATTCCTGTGCACTTGCCCCCCTAACTCAAAATCCTAGATCCGCCCCTGACATTAACAG
Source organism: Phoronis australis (assembly GCA_002633005.1). Taxonomy (NCBI): domain Eukaryota; kingdom Metazoa; phylum Phoronida; family Phoronidae; genus Phoronis; species Phoronis australis. The sequence goes on from NMRA01000330.1 coordinate 44,408, forward strand.
GGCAGTCATCTTGGCCGAACGCAACCATTCGTAGGGCAGCGTCATCTGTTGTCCCCTAAAGAAATGAATCCACCATCTTTTGATCAGGTCTCATTGGCAATCACAGCAAACAACCTTGCCAGTATTCAGCGACAATTTGACTCAAAACCGATTCGGAATCAAGCCTAAAAGTGGAAACGGTTTCCGATTAATTGACTTCAAGAGTCCGATTGCTACCTCTATTTTTAATCTGAATTGTTTCGGCAGCCGGAATGACTGTCCGGCATTGATTCATCGTAACTCACTGCATGCAAATGGTGTGTTTTGTGTGAATCTGGAAAATTTCGTGAATCTGCTCATTTATTGAAGTTGTCGACTATACTTGTGGTAGTCGTAAAAGATGGGAAATATATTTCACTTCAGAATCAGTTTTATTGGTCTTTGTGCAATTTTGGGAAGTTTTTGGCCAACTTAGACATTTTTCATATTTTCAGGTTTTGTACACTCCGTATAAAAAGAGTTTGAGGTAGCTGAACCTGAATTTTCATGCCCAAAACCAACAAAAATGTTGGGTGCCACCTTGATCGGCCCAGATATTCGAATAAAACGTCAACCATACAGTGCGTTTTGTACCTTCGCGAAGGAGGAGTCTTGAATTTAGGAAGTGCGAGTCTATTCACCGGAAAAAACCGAGGCGCGCGCACCAGCACCAGCGCTGTGTTTAACCAATTTTGTAATTAAAGGTAACTTAATACCTGCAGTAGGACGTCTCCGATATTCGTCAAAACCATACAACATTAAGCGAAGTTATGAAGACTTCATTTATGATAGCCGAATTCCCGGGATAAAAGATAACGGCAGTTATTTTCAAGACATACTTTGGTAGGTAACATAAACAGAATTCGCAAGTTTGTACAAAACCGTTGAAATAACGGCAAATTTACCCTTTTCTCGAACTCCTGCCCCAGGGAACAAAAACGTCGAGGTTCCAGATGAGAAAACGTTTTTATGAATAAGCAAGAATTACTCTATTATTATTTATAACTACACAATTATTTATTATGAATATTTGCATTTTCTTCTAAAAATGTTATCTGGCATTTCTTTTTCTGCACCCAATTTGTTGGTATATTTGATAGTTCAATCTAGGCTGTTAACTTAAAACCAAAAACATCGAAGGTATTTATACCACTTTAAACTATTAAATAAACAAGAAAACAACATTATGAAGTAACAAAACTATCCTAGCGAGGCTTATTTGTAAAACGTTATTGACTATTAGTACAAAAGCGTCCAGTTTCGAGTCTCTTGCGACTTATTTTTCATGCAGACAAAAGTTAGTCAAAATATCTGACAGAACATACCAGCTTTTTACATTTTTGGACGGTGACAGGTTTTTAACCTAGAGAGAGATGATGTAATCGAGGAAGAAAATTTGGCAGTTTTCTTGTCCTTTGGCAGTAACCTTCAGGTGTAAATCTCCCAGAAGTATCCCTCACGTAAGCATACCGCTACAATTTCCTCCTAACAACGTGAGGAAAATCAAAGTCGGAGATCGTCTCTTTGTGCGTGTACAATAGACGGAGACGTCATTTTGTCATTCCTTTAGTAAGTGCTCTGTACAGTCTGAATAGTATTGACGGGAGAGGTGGAGTATCGTGACAATAGATCCATTACCCGTCGGCACCACTATGTCTGCAAACCTCTCGTGAGTTTTCACTTGTCCAAAATCAGGGAACAATAACACGATAAGGACTGGGCTGTAATTTTTAAATGTGCAACAGAGATAATGAGAGTTGCAGGAAGGTCGGGCACGCGAGCGGCTATAGCCTCCGTGTCAAGATATATGTTGGTAAATTGAGCAGACATTTTGCTCTTGTTACAAAAGTGGGCATATTCAATGACTTGGCAGGATTATGCTAAATTCCCACAATCGGGTCGGAACATTGACAGCGCGGTAAACGTACGCGTTACGTAATTTCACATAAAAAGAACCAATGAGTTTTATTTTGAAACACAACTTCCGTAGTGAAAACTAAACAAAATATTTATTTCTAGTCCGTAATAGTTTTCTCTCACTTTTTAGCACTGTAAGTAAATAAGGTCAATTCTTTTATAAGCTAAGTTTCTAAATGAACTAAGATTGCACACAGTCACTGTGCATGCTTAAGAAATAAAAATAGTTATCTATAAAGTTTCAACCATACTTGAACCAGGAGTGACCTAAATGTTAAAGCTGCGTTCCGCCGTGCGGTTTAGCTGACTAAAATGAAAATCGAATTAGGTCTTTTACGCTCATCAAATCGGTCCTATAACATTCCTTGCCGTGGGAGTCCATTTCGTTTGCGCTTAACAACTAAAGTCATGAGCAATGCGCCACTTTCGAATTCGCAATTCTAGGGTTGGCTTCAGTACCCTAATATACTCCGAAGCGTTTTCTCGAGTCGCAGGTGGTTTCGATGTTCTTATTGTTAACGGAAATTAAACTCCGAAGGGTTTTCATGAGCCGCTGATGGTTTCGATGTTTTTGTTGGTAACAGAAATAGAATCCTATCACGGTAACGAATACTGTTAGACCAACTTCATGATTCAGTAAAAGACTTCATTCGATTTTTGATTTTAGCCAGCTATACTGCGCTATATGAAAGGTCAAGTGCTAGACAAAAGTTTCACTTGAAAATATTTGCATATAGTTGAATTATGCTATCAAAGGGACCTAAACAACCAAAGATTCTCAAACACAAATAACCACACTTTCCACTTAGTCTCGGAATTTTTTCAACTATTGCAAGGAAAAACCGTAAGACGTGTAGGAGTGAGACGCGGGAATTTTTCTCTTCTGTGCGAAAGCTTTATCAGAACTCTATGTGGCTTCTTATTTCTAATACTACGGATTGCTCTGCACATGCCTTGGCAGCGCCCTCATACGACCAGAGGGGCTGAACGTTGACATTATGAGTAATGTATGCACATTCTTCTCAAAATCAACATAAAACTACCATGCCAACCGTGTTTTTAGTTTTCTGTGCCACAAATGAAACTCGTGTCTCGACTTGTTGACAGTACAATGACACTGGTTTGACCCAATTAACGGAAAACGTCACGTTACAGAGAGGGTAATATCAGGTGTCTTAGAAATTCGTTGACAAATGTTTATTGAGAAAAACACATAAAATAAGAGTAGATCCCAGAAAGCCATGGAAACCATCATATATGGTAATGAACAAAGTGACAAAAAGTTTGCTTGAAACCACTTCTGCAAGATCCCGTCCCAAGAACACGGTACTGGTGAAATTTTAAAAAGCGTAAACCAGATTCTCAATAAATAATTTGTGTTGCGTAACCAATATTACAATGCTCCTGTGAGCAAACCACGTCGTAGGTTTTGGTTAGGGCAATCTGCTTAACGACTATAATCAGTTCACAATACTGATGAAAGACCGGTGAAAAAAACGCCGGACATGACTGGTTGATTATTATTCTGTAGCATGACTTCAACCAAAACTGTTGGACCATTTCCAAAAAGGGTAAATAACCACCGGTAGAGCTAGGAGACAAAGGAATTTGAAAATTCCTTCAGTGCGGCACCAAAGTTTAGCTCAAAGTAGTAACCAATACATAATGAATGTCTCCCAATTTTAGACGGTACCCATGTCAGCTATATATATGTCGTCCATGTCGACTTCATAGTCCGAAGCGGATGAGTTTTTGACTTAAGTAATCTATCATGTTCTTTAACGACATCGATTCCTACACTGCTTCTACTTGGAAGTTATTTCTTCAAAATGGCGCCAATACTCGGACGATCACGACCTCATCATCGAATATCAAACTGTCGTACCGTACTCTATGACCTCAACTCGATCTTTGCGTCTGGGAACCAGGCCATGCAACCAACCACCCAATGATGCTGAGTCCACGGATTGTCAAAGTCGATTTTAAATATTTTTACATGCACTAGCTGAGAAGTGTTCCCGAAGCTCGTTTACAGTTAAGCAACAATTGTGATAGATAATAAATAACACCAGACAAGACTGAAAAAAACACGATATGTGAAACTGTAAATTGGGTGACAATCTGCCAATACACGTGCATAGGTATATTAGATAAAGCAAAAGCTGAGGAAATCGAATACTGACAAAACATAACTATAAAGATGAGAGATGAGTAAGGACATACACATGTCGATCTACATTGACTAAGCCTGCAAATGCGTGAAAGTTGTACAAAACTGCTATTTTTAATTTCATTTCCAGTTTTTATCTCTTCAGGTCTCTTTCGTCATCATTGTAACATAGTGGCTGTGCGGAATTTTGGTGAAACTGGCCCTAGAATTCCAAGATCATAACTTTGAGAACACGGGTGAAACTGGCCCTAGAAGTCCAAGATCATAACGTTGAGAACACAGGTGAAACTGGCCCTAGAAGTCCAAGATCATTACTTTGAGAACACGGGTGAAACTGACCCTAGAAGTCCAAGATCATAACTTTGAGAACACGGGTGAAGCTGACCTTAGAAGTCCAACATCACTACTTTGAAAACACTGCATCCACAAGTGTTTTTTTGTAGTCAACGGACAAAATGTTCGCCACTTCAGCTTGTATCGTTCTGTTTACCCATTCTTATGCAGTGATCCGAGCCAAGACACTGTAACAACGCCCCGTGTTTGATGTTTTACTCATCGAACCATTCACAATGTTCACTACGCTTGCGCACCTTTTGTGAGCATATACTTTTATTTTAATTTCAAATAACAATTGTCTCAGAAGTGACGTCACCCACCTTGAAGTTTGATACTATGAAAAGAAGAAAAACAACATCGTCTTGTGAATCTAGGTAAAAAATATCAGAGATGTCTTACGATACAAGTGAAGTATTTAAAAGCATTCGTTCGACTGCTAAGACACAATATTTCTTCAGTCAGTTAGACCGAGAACAATATAATCGATAAGCAAGTCGGTAATCATAGATAATTATAGGCTGCGGACTCGGAAGCCGGTACAGCGCCGGTTCCTAAGTAGCTTCGAGATATCACTCGGTCAATTAATTTCCAACCAAATTCGACCGTCTTTAATGAAGTATCACAATAAAAGTGTTCAGGCGATAAATCACTATGGAATTTCTTTCTTCGCGTAAAAGATTACATTTACTGCGTGATGACGATTTTGCCCACATTTTCCGAGGACTACGATCAAACTTTCAAAAACGACAAGACAGTAGTGGCAGGCCCACCAGAACCGCAACAGGAAGATTTATCAATTCTAAATTTTATTTGCTTAATTATTGTTTTAGCTAATTACTTCATCCCATTTGCTAACATTCGTTCAGTTTAATCTATGTCTTCCTTCTATGTTCGACACCCAAGCCATGCAAGTATTCTACAGCAATATTATCCAACAACAAAATTAAACAAGTCAATTAATTAACTAATTAATTCTTTTATTTTACGTCATCAGACTACACATATTAGCTTTTGGCATTATTACCTACTTTTGGGTGCAACGATCGGTCAGTAAAATTTTTACGTAAATCTTGGATTTCTAATAAAAATGTCAAACACGTCTCGAAGCTCTCATAAATTGGTGCTTTCAACTACTAATTTTTTACCTTGTCACAAGACTTCATAGATGTCAAGGCATTTAGACAAACATCCACAAGACTTTACAATTTAGGTCAGTAAAATTGTGCGCAATTTGATTTTGACTATGATTACCGTGCCATTCATAGAGTGACGTGTCCATGACTTTTAGCCAACAAGAAAAGAACGTAATGATAGGTAAACTGCGATGTCAGTCACGTGATTCAATTTGTCTCCAGATAGTCAACAATAAATCTTCAAATACAGTTGGAGTTTTCTAAACTTCCTTTCGATTTTGTTTGATGCAAATTTTGAGTTTTTCAAAAACATCATTAAAGTCATGATTTTTAAAAAGCAGCCCTTGAGAATTGATTCTAAGTGTTTCCGAAATAGTTTATAAATCACAGTAGACAGTGAAAGTTTCATTTCAACCATCCGAAATTTTAGAGAATATAGAAATTCAAACGAGAATAAAACAAACGTGATGATGACTGCTACTTGTGCGGAAATGTTGAGCTATGAGCTGTCATCGAAGTCCAATTAAAGTCTACGAAAATAATTACAAGTTGAAAGCGAGCACACGACGTTGAACAAATGAAGCGTGTTTCGTTATTACATTTGAATTGGATTATGAATAAATGGTGTTCAAGCATTTTGTCAACGAATAGCCAATTACAAACAAGCTAGAACTGAAAAAAAGTCCTCATGGATATCCAGAGACAAGTTGGAATTTTTATGTAACTTGAACTACAGTTGTGTAAAGAACATTTATTGGGGATATACATGTAATGAGTACAAGAGATACATCTTAAGCAACAGAGATCGTCAACCAAAATCTCCCCACGAATAGATACGTAAGGAAGATGGAAAAGGACACATACAAAAGATGTACAGATAAAGGTATGTTACGTCATGCTTAGCTGGCTAAAAACGAAAATCGAATTAGGCCTTTAAATTCACTCTCGTAAAACCAGTCTCAAATTATTCCTTGTCGTAATAGAATTCCGTCTGCACTGCCAACAAAAGCACTCGAGAAAACGTTTCCGAGTTTATCGAGGTTGGCCAATGCTAAAATTGCAAATTCGAAAATGACGCATGTACGCTTTGCCCAAGACTTCACTTGGTGACGGAAATGGGGTCCTTACCGCGGTAACAAAGATTACAAGACCGACCTTGGGAATCAGAATAAAACAAGTTTTAGCCAGAGATATACAGGGCGAACTAAAACTTGAAATAAACACATCAGAATTAATTTGACAACGGAGTTGATACGCGAAAATATCATAACATCACTTAGATTCAAACCTTTCACTTGTCGTATTTTCATGTAGTCGTTGCTTACCTATTGAATTACTGTAACAAAGTAACCGTTAGCGAAGAAGATGACTACAAAAATCATGTCCAACTTTAATTTAGCTACAAAATTCGTACAAAGTATGCGCAAAGTTCGGTGTTTTTATTATACTTATTAATGGTAACATAGGGCCAGCACGACTGTATAGATGTAATGGCATATCTTAGTAAAAATGGGACTTAGTGATATTCAGTTAACGCAAGTCTAGTTTTGCTTATATGTGCCGTAGGTTTCAAGAGCCTATCGCATATTTACCGGATTTGACAAAAATTCGATCTGCATTAGTTGATGGTCAACTGGCGTAAATTAAAATTAAATTCGTTTCCCTTCGCGCGAGCGACCGTAAAATATGCGCACGCCTAAGAATATATTTCTAACAAAACTGAGCGCGCGCCGACTACGAAAAGTGAATATTTTACCTACCTATCTACACAAATCAGTGGACTGAGGGCCGGGCGAGGCCGGTGAACAAAAACCATTTTACTAAGAGTGGGTTTATCATTCATCTAAGTGTTCTAAATTTCATATTTTCCCATAAAATCTATCCATGACAATCACCACCTAAAAACAAAAATACTGTATCAGGCCTAAGAAGCATTTAACTCTCATTAACGGCTTTTACACAAAACTGGTGAACACAAATTGGAAAGTTATGGGTATTTCAGGATTAATCTTCATTTAAACGATTCATATAGCTTCTTCTGCACAGTTCAAAACACTAGAATACCTCACGCCAGTTGGATAGTACCTGTGTCACAGGGTCTTTAAATGATCACCCACTTTCATTGTAGACATTGACCCACAGTAAGGGACACTGGTAACTGAACCAAAATTAAAAACTGTCATCCTCAAAACTGCTACATATCCCCTTCTGTCCAAGATTTAAACCACTTATTGAAATAAAACTCTCCGCAATTTGTTTCTTACTTGAATGAGGAGTGATTTCTAGGTGTAGTAGAAGTGACAGTTCTTGTTACGGGAGAATCCTGTATAAAACGACCTTGGAGTCGAGCCAACCTATTGGACATACCAATCAAGCAATAACGAACACAGCCAAGCAATAACAAACTACTGATTCTTCCTCTCCAGTTGATTTGAGCAAGGAACAAGTTTATACCAGTTTTAAATTGTCTAAATCCAAACTAAGTTTTTATGGTTTATAGTTGTTTAATTGCCCAGAGAGCATCACGTATTGCTAGAAAAGTAATTAAAACGGCTGATGTTGGAGACACGTTTATTAACAACGCCAATCACTCTAGAATCTCTCACAAAAGGCAGCCTTCAACATCAGAGTTATACACCAGGTGGCAGCACACACACAGACCACAAAGATCCGTCAACAGAGGTCAGCACAGACCATGCTGGTTTTCCCAGTTGGTATTACTATTTACATGACCTTGGACTCAGTCAAACAGTCCATGAGTGCCCAAATGTTTATTGTCTTGATCAAGTCCTCTAGAATATCACCCCTGGTTATTCATCCAGCTGAAAAATTAAAGGTTTCAATGTCACAAAATAACAAGTTACAACAAATTATATTATACACCGATAGATTGATATCCATCAAATAGTGAGTTATGTCAATTCCACAATATTTCACACAAAAAACAATTTACTGTCAAAATTGTCATTTTCCTGTGTTGTTCTGTGACATTTACTCGGAAACAATCAAGTCATGGTAAAATCTCGCAAGTTTACGACAGAATTGTAGTCAAATGAAATTATATTTTTCTCAATTTTGCATAAAAGACAAATAACACCAATGCAACAAAATATTTAAAGACCTATACCACAGCTGCCATCAGACGATGATTCAAATGAATTTGGGGGCGTTCAGTACAATGTTAGAGGTCTTTAAAAACAACAAAAAATATTGGGAATAGTTGTTTGTCCGAAATTAGTGTCAGAGATATTATGTAATGATAAAGGAAACATTTCTTGATGTTTGTTTTTGTAGAAAATTTTGACAAAATGACGCATCACTAGTCTGCCATGTGTGCGAAACAGATGAAAAATTAAAACACAAGTTCATCGTCTCTATCTTGTACTTTGGAGATTTTGCAACCAATTGACAGCAAGAAATTTTAAATATTAATCTTAAATATGTCAACAAAGTTTTCAGAAACCTAAACCTATCTTTTCATTGCTATTATTTATGCACAGTCAATACCTTCTACATGACTAATCGTTTTGCATTCAATAAAAACGAAGATCTCGATAAATGTATTTCCTGCTATCAAACCTTTTTTCAAAGCAGTTTTCTAAAAAAACAACACCAGGGGCAAGTGAAATTTTTTAAAATTCTTATTTTCTCATAAAGATATATAGCATTAAAATAAGGCTTTACCATGTTTAAGTTCTGTACTATAAATTAACTACCATCAGAAAAATATTTTGAATTGTGGGCCTTCACAGCAATGTTAGAAGTTAGCAGACGTTCAGTGCGAGCGCTGAGAACACATCTACATGACAAATGCCACGTGTCTACGACGTGATTTTTTTATTAAACTGCAGACTTTCTCATCCAGCAATGAACAATGAAATACAAGTTGTCTCGAAAATGCATTTTCAAAAATCGTGTTTTTAACAGAAGAGTACACAACAAAGTAATTAGCAGTCAATTTGATTGCACAATCCTGGGAGTGTGACTATGAATAATGGGGTGGTAATTACCCTACTACTTGGTACAGGCGACAAACTGTACAAAGTGCCTCTTCAGAAGACTCACAAAAACACAACAAACTTGACAAACATACAAATTAATGTTACAAACATGAAATAAACATTCATAAAATAATATTGGATTTTGAAACAAAGTGAAAATCAAATAATAAGTAAGAATGACAACACACACACACATGTTATTATAAATTGGCATATTGATGTTTAGTATGAGTTATTAATCTTGTTGCATACCATAGTTTGGTTATTTGTCTCACACATAACAAGTCTAACAACTCTTACATATACAGGAGGAATGCTACAGGGTATCGTATTTGTACCAGTGTGCAAAGCTATACTGCCTTTTCAAAATATGATAAAGAGACGGGATCTTTATTTCAAATATATCGTCTTCTGGAAATTTGAATTTAAAATATAAGTAAAACCAGTGATATGACAGCTCAATTTGTTTATTTTTTATAGAAAAATGGTAAACTAAAACTATTAATTGACGGTGACTTCAACATCTTAAACATCCAGCTTAAATTTTTGTTTTGGAACCTCATTTAGTTTCCTTCCAGGATAGGAACAGCTTACATAACTGAAAAAGTGTATAAGACAAAACTGGTTCAGAAATTAAGATGACATTAATATTTTTGTACCTCACACAAAACAGGAGTTGGTTTTTTGATGATTATGAGGGGGGAACCAGATGAAAACAATTGGTAAATGCTTTCTAAAAAATCTACTAGAGACCAGATGTCTCAAATTTTAAGACACACATCCTGTGCAAAGTCCAGTCCTTTACTAGGCCTCTGCATAGCACGCCCCAAGGGTACACCATGACTTAGCTGGCTACATGAAGAAATGATGGGTACATTAAATAAATTTGCTTCCTTGTACCAATTTACTTACCTTTACTCTTGACCCGTGCATTAAATAAGGATTCCTAAAATCATTCTGACAGTTGGCATATCCCATGCCAACACCAACTCCTGAACCAAAAGCTAACGGCCATGGTTTCCCTGTAACAACAACGAGAGTAGCAACAACAAATAACAATGCTTCATTTCAAAACAACAAGGGAAGCACACAAGTAGTTACAGGCATGATTTTTCAGGAAACTTACAATGGTTAGACTAACATAAAACAGTCAAAATGCATTGTAACAGTGTACACTTATAATAAATCAAATGTTTTCGACTGTCATTGGTTGCGGATGACCTCAGAATAATGGTAAGATGGATCTGCCGTCAAGGTGTGAAATTCACCAGGTGACTGCAACTCTGCCTAACCATCACTCTGAAGATGATCAAAGCCACTGAAGTCAAAATCATTTATTATATTTATTATAAGTACATGTACTCTATTCTGTCTCATGAAATTCACGTGATTAAACTGAATCATCAATTGTCCACTTGCATACTCATGTTTGAAGATGTATTTACATGCTCCTAACTGTGCTAATTAATGTATAGCAGGAACTGAACAGAAGTGCTATTTGAACATCATGTACGCAATACAAAGTGCAGTTGTATTCACTGACAACTTGTAAATGTGAAAACAAAAAATTCTGTAAACAGGTGACCTTTGCACCAATGACGCTCACACAGCCTCCATCATGCAGTGCTATTCCCCACACTACTTCACGATACTTACTGGACACGGTTGAGTGATTTACGGCAGATCCTTTTTGACATAAAACTCGTTTTTAAAAACATTTAAGAATTTTCAACCTACTTCACACCGTCGCTATATGTTGTGTTTGACCAAGCAATCACAGAGATAAGGAATTAGCGTACAAGTTCCACTTTATAAAAAAATAGAGATTAAGTTCAAACACTTTTTGAGCATTAAAACAGTTCCTTACTCACAATATCTATATTACATAGACAACAATTTAATTTTGTACTAAGTAAATCAAGTTTAACAGAGAACTTGACCACAAGAAACATTTTAGAAAAACCACGGTAGAGTTGGTTGCTTGGCTGAACTTGTTTCAGCAAACAAGCATGCGCAGGGACCCTGTATTTTGGTAACCAGCTAGAAGCTTAATATTCAGTGGAGAAAACTGGTTTGCGAAATGTAGCATGGACACGCTGCACTGGTGACTGAGACTAACCTGCTACGACAAGCAAATTAGTGGGTGTGGTCTGAAGCAATAATGAGCTGTCAGTTATTTTCAGGCTTAGAAATCATGTGCAATCTTAGCAAGGAACGACAAGCTGACTTAATAACAGAAAAAAACACCTAAATCAAATGTTGATATTTTAACACCTTAAAAGATGATGTTCCCAATTCATTCAGCAATTAAGAACACATGCTGAGATTCGTCAGACGAAAGATATCACTAAAGTCTAAACATTTTGTAACTTTCAGCCCTGTTTGTGTTTGCCTTATCTTACAAAAATATGTACATGTATTTTTTTTTTGAAAAGTAGGCGGGGTTTCTGCAGAAGTCTCATTACATATGGCAGCTGTTGAGTGAGAACCCATAATGCAACAGTCAGCTGTCACTCATTACCGCGGCCATTTAAGATAGTGACGCAGGAGCAAAAATAAAAGTTAAACTGTGAGAAATCATAGTGAATTCAGATCTGTTTGAATATATTTAGAAATAACTTGAATGAGCATTTTTTGGGCTAAATTTTTGACTCAACTAATTAGCGTTAAAATCCGTTTTATGTGGTTTTTAACTGAATAAAGTGGAACAAAATATCTTTAAGTGGAGTGCTACAGCAAATACATTGTAAGTCTCGATATACAAGTCCAGTTTTATCATTGCACCATTTAAAAACAATTTTTCGCAAGACTGATGGTTACAAAACCACATCATTATAAAAACATTGTTCAAACACAAAGTTTTGTAAAAACTGTGCAGTGTTTATAATGCTCACACACTAGAGTGATAAACATATTAACAAAAACATTAAGACAACAACGCCGGTCAGTCAACTTGAGTTGATTGGCATACTTACTCTTGAAGAACAACACCGAGAAGACAATGCCTAGACCGAGGCCACTAGCTGAAAAAAACAAAGTCCTTTTTGACATTACGATACAAATTAGCAAAAGTGAGGTGCACAATGCTTGAACTTTTACTCCAGGGAACTCACTCATACTGGGATTTCCTTAGAAAATTATGCCGAATATTGGTGTTACAACTTCTGGTGTCAAGTGTCTAGATTGTGGATCGTTTATTCGGAAAAATTCCTCTTAAAAGCCCACTCCCAGTCAACTTTTTGCCACAAATTCAGTTTTATGGAACATTTATCATTTATAAAAACGAACAAGATGTTGGCGAACTATGCATTTATTAACATAAAATTTAAAAACAGTTTCAAGTAAAAAATGTCAAAGTCAGCAAAACTATGACTTTCTGTTCACACCCCCCTTTTCCTTTTTTTACTAAAACACCTGAAAATGTTTATTTTCCAAATAGTCGCCCATGGACTTATCTACGGAAATCCCGGTAAAATGGGAAAGGTTTCTGTACCTCCTGAGGGGGATTTTTCGGTAGAGGGAAAATGCCCCCCCCTCACCAGTCACCATCAATTCCACCTCTCAAGCACCACCACTTGCTGGCAATGCCTCTAGAATCTCAAACCTAACATTTTGCAAAATGAATTCTAACAAAAATATAACTGCAGGCAGTATGATACACGTTGTACCAGAAAAGTGCAGATCGTACAGGTGGTCCCATTGCGCTGATCACCTGAAACCATATTTGTGCTTTATTAATATAGTTAAAACTGTACTGAGGAGCTTGAAACCTGATTCAAGGGTTTTGCAGTCAGGGCTTGGAATGCCCAATGACAACAAAGAGGAAAATATTCCAAGTAACGTATCATTCCACAAATAAATAGGCTTGCGTGATAGAAATATTTTTGTGTTGTAAAATTTAATTGACATGAATATTTTTGCATGAAGAAAAAAGAGGACTGGAAGTCAAATAAAAGGAAATCGAAACCAAAAAAGAGAAAACCCTCTTAAAAGAGGAAAATTACAAGGCTTGAGCAGTGTGGCGCGGTGGGACTCGAACCATGACCTGGAGTAAAGGAAGTGGAAATCTATCACACTAAGCCACACTGCCTCCTCAAAAGGATTCTAAGCTTGAGGGGAATATTTTAATCTCTGGGTAATTTTTGGGCCTGATGAGGGGAATTTCGCATGATTTTTAAATATTTTCATAAGGGAATGTGGCCAATATTTGGCACCAGAATCGAGGCTTGGAGGGCCCTGAACTCCACCAATCAATGACTGTTTTGGTCCATAAATGCCGTTTTAAAAACAAAAAGAAAATGGAATGTTATTGACTCGCATTTCACTCCCATTGTGTGTAACAAAAAATTCAATGCAATGCGCTCGCTAGCTCTGACTCAGTTTAAGACTCAGGGTACCTTGGGTGTTCTGCCGACCTTTGACCTCTTGTGAAACATTTACAGGGTTTATTCCCCTGTTACTCAGTGAAGGTAAAGGTCGCGAACTCAAAATTAGAGACTATCGTATGTGACTGATACCACTTTGATTACTCGACAAAACATAGCAGTTTTCAGCGAGTATGTTTTGCAATTTTTTTGTCACCCTTCTTCCCAGAGTGAATAACAGTTATCACATGCAAATGCATTTTACATTTACAATATAATTTAAGTCCACTTTTGGCATGCACAGCATTATTAAAATATAACTTATGACACAGCACTTGCTACTTTATTTTCTTCCAAGACGGCATACGACTGGACAACGTGGAGACCTGTGCACGGCTGCATGAAACAGTCCCAAATAGGGGCTCAACTATGTTCTCTACATCTTATAACGTGTGCCGGTATTTGTTTCATTCTTTACTCACAGTCATTTCGGATGTAGTGTTTTTCTTTCTATTACTTTATCTTTATTGTGAGCTACTGTTTGACTAATGACATTTCATAATAATATAATTAAAAACTGAGACCTTATATTAATCAAAATAGTTGAGGAATGAGTCCTTAAATTAGGGGCATTGCATGAAAAGATCCCAACTTATCTTCAATAATTATTGAGAATTCAATGATGACTTCACTCTTGATTGGTATAAAAAGTAAAAAATTGACTTAGTAAAGAGATTCAAACATTATAAGAACGAACAATCAGTGTTATCACGCCCACAAATACGCCGCAGTAGACTAAGGGAGCTTAGAAGTTACATGAGTCCTTACTTGGCATTGTTTCCATTCAACTTTTATGCAGCCGGGCACTGGCTTCCATTACTTATTACTACTAAGAACCATCAGAGGGAGGCATGTTGGAGGGAGGTATTTATTAGAGACCTGGGTTCTAGGCTGATACCGAGTCAGAGACAGAGCGTGTGATCAAGTTAACAAGAAGAAGCGAACCTGAATCTGAGATGTGCCAGCTGGGCTGGCCTAGTTAATTCAGACGGTGTCTATCACTGAATCAGCTCCAGTGCAGTGCCAGTAGTGGCAGTGCAGTGGTACAGACAGTCATCAGTGTACTTCAGGATTTCATTCACATTCAACTATTTTTTCAGGCATGAACTTTGTCACGAAAACAACATTGTGAAGATTAGACAAATAATAATAGCACACTGTGAGCTTAATCATCAATCGAACCTATTTTGATCGCAGAGTCTGATAGACAACGATCCCATTTCTGTCCGTATTCGTCTTCCGACTTCACCGGCACCGCCATCTTACTTCCGAATACTTGTTATCGTTTTACCCAGAAGATGGCGCAATCTAACGGCATAGACATCATAGTATCACACACATTAATTTTGTCGTTGCATCAGCAGACCGACCGTCCTTGGTTGCATGCACTAGACCATCTATGGTCTATAGACACCATAGCCTCTACCGGAGTCCAGTGAAATTTCTGACAGTTGGTTCTTGATTGGTCGGTCAAAGATGGTATTGCTGTGCGTGAACTTGGAATCTTGCTTAACCTTGATCGCGTACTTGAAATTCATTTGGGCAATCTGGTGGAATTTTTGTTCAGTAAATAATTTTTGTAATTACTGACCTCATGATCACTCTTTTTCTCCTTGCCGGCAGCGTAACTTGTGGCAATCCAGTCGGAGGTTCATCAGATGTGAATGGTTAAATCAATGATTATTTTTTGATGAATAAGATCGGAATAGTTTCAACAAATATTGGTTAAAATTTACGTTATTTTATTAACATATATAATTTGATTTAGTGCAGTGCAAATTTTTGGAATGTGAACGTGATTGTTTGAGTGAACTTGTCAAGTTTCAACATGTATCATTACGACGTGCTTTTCCTGTTACTCCCAACTTGTTCGATTCTATAGCCCAACAACAAGTTGGGAAGCTTACCCCTGTTGCCAATATCTTACACGACTGATTAACTCCATTCTGGCATTCATGGTTGGAGGGCCAGCTCTCTTTTGTTCGATAATTGCTCTAATCTTCAATAAGATGGTATCTAGCTGGCCATGGGCTGCCTGTTAAAAATAAAAGTTACGTTATAACATATTTGAACATAAACCAATAGAATTTCTGAAATCCTCATCAAATGGTGATCATGTTTAGTTTTTGAATCGCCAAAATCGTCCAACTGCAACCGAAGTTACGAGTATTCTTTCCGAATGTACCACTTTCACTCTGGGTTTGACGGTGTTCACAGGTGGTCTGTAATAAGCCTGGAAGATGCCTGTTGTCATAACAGACAAAAGACTGTGCTTGGCAGTTAAAAAGAAGCTAGATGTTATCATGCGCTCAGAACCCCCTTCGTCTGGTAAAGTCCTATGAACGGGAAAACGCTGTCATGTTCCAAGTTCACGATGGGATTTGGGCGCCTACTTAATACTGCCTCTCTAATTTTACTACAGCGTGACTGCCCTTCAATGAACGACTCGTCACATACTTGTACTAGTCTCCATTTCTGCAACCAGTTTTCATGGTGTTTTAAACGACCGAACTTTAAGTTGAACCTTTGGAACATCAAAAAGTGACTTCGCCCTTGTTTTTTCGAAAAAGTGCTCTAGAATCTATCTTTTTCCGTATGTTCAAAATTGTTGACGTATATACGAAACAGTTATACAGGCGGTCGTCCTTCTTTTTATCAGCTTAGCGAATAACGGCCGACACTTTTGCTCCCAAATTTCACGGTCGAGAATTAACTGAGCCGTTTAACTGTAGCCGTTTCAAAATCCTAGATGAAATATTGGCGGTAGTCCAATTTCTGGGCCCGGTCTCTAATCTTTNCTTTCAATGAACGACTCGTCACATACTTGTACTAGTCTTAATTTCTGCAACCAGTTTTCATGGTGTTTTAAACGACCGAACTTAAAGTTGAACCTTTGGAACAACAAAAAGTGACTACTTCGCTATTGTTTTTTCGAAAAAGTGCTCTAGAATCTACCTTTTTCCGTATGTTCAAAATTGTTGACGTATGTACGAAACAGTTATACAGGCGGTCGCCCTTCTTTTTATCAGCTTAGCGAATAACGGCCGGCACTTTTGCTCCCAAATTTCACGGTCGAGAATTAACTGAGCCGTTTAACTGTAGCCGTTTCAAAATCCTAGATGAAATATTGGCGGTAGTCCAATTTCTGGGCCCGGTCTCTAATCTTTGGACTCGAAACGAACTTGAAACTATTTTTGGCAATTTCTCTGCTCCTTTTGTGCGAACTTAAGATAATTGGTTATCAGACTGTGCTCGAATACATTATAGTTTATGCATAGGAGTCTCTAGTAGTTCAAGTTTGCCCTTGAAGACCCTTATATTCGTGCTACAAACTCAAGTAAAAACTCGAAATTTCGAGTTCAAACTCGAACTTATTGCTTTAATATTGGGTTTAAAAACTGTGTACTAAAGGCAATAAATTAGTCTAGTACGTAAATTATTGTGTACTCGAGCATAGAATAATAGACACTTATCTTGAGTTCGCCCAAAAGTAGAGTAGAAAATGCCAAACCTGGCTAATTTCGAGTTCCATTTCGAGTGAAGATTGGAGACCGGGCCCTGGTTCAGTGCTGGGGGAAATGATACAGAGTGTGTCTCAAAAATGTACACACTTCAACGTCTGGAGTTCAAATTCAGTTCCCGTGGGTATCTGAGATTCTGCGCAGGCCTACCCCATGCAGGTTACACCTTATTTTTAACGTAGATGTGCCAGTCATGACGTGCTCCGTGCATGCGCGCACCCGTAGAAGGGGGGCTCGGGGGGCCCGAACGAGCCCTCCCTCCAATTTGGTAAAATGCCTTGGGCAAAAAGGACCGCCTCAAAGAAACAAAAAGTCCAAGAAAAAAGAGACAGAAATCCACAAAGGCAGGAATTCGGCACATGCACAATTCATAGCCCTGAACAAGTCCCGTATTTCGTTTTTTTCTTTACTAAAAGGTCTACAACATCAAAAATTCGAGCTTCCCTATGTTTTAGGCTGGGTGCGTGCGTGCCGTGTGTGTAGTATGCACGGGGATTGCCAGCAAACGATTAAAAAATTCATTGCGCAATACTATTAGAAACAAAACATCAAGGAAGTGCAGAGAGAACCTTTCCAATTTGATGACCAATGACTTAGATTTTATTTGTTTAAGTACTTAAACTTCATTTTCGATCTGCGGTTTGTAAACTTGAACCCAGTAATCTAGTTCCTAAGCCAAGAAACAATTTACTGTCATTCGAAGTGTGAAAACATTTTGGGACACTTTGTAGAGCTGTCCGAAATTCATCAATTTCCTTGAGATTTATTTCAGATTGACAAAAATCATGTTGTGTACTTTTATATTTTGGGGATCTGATGATTGATCGAAATTTCCCTATGTCGGCCTGCAACTACCGGTAAGTTCATTGAAGCATTGTCATTTCTTACAAGATTAGCTACTTATTGTAAAAAATCATCTCTTATTCAGTCCATTTTCATGATACACAAGCATGTAAATCAGAAACCAACAATCAAATCCAGGAACAATGCGTTTACCTTGATTAAAGGACTTAATTACTTTTTGATCCCCTGTCGGTGAGTTTAAAAAACAAGTTTTGTACCGAATTCAAAAAAGCAATGCATTTATTGTCATTTGAATAGTGAGTAAATTTTTTGGAAGTGTCCAAATTTCATCAATGTCTTCAGTTGAGAATTATTTTAGATAGGTAAGAAGCGTCCAAGTTCAGTTTACTATTTGGGGATCGGATTATACTAGAGTTTTTCCATATTCAGGATTCAACTTAATTCCCTGTAATCATTTCTTAAAAGACTAGCTTGTAATTGCCAAAAATCATCAATAACCTGTCAGTTTTCGTAGATACATAAACATGTAAACCAGAAACTAACGAATTCGTTGATCAAAACGGAAAGTTATAAACATCGCAGATTTTTGACGGGTAACCGGGGGAAAATGGGAGATTGGGTATTTTTGGCTCATTTCCAAGGTACCTATAACGGTTCACTAGTTGAACTTGACCTCAGAAAAACCTAAAATATTTGTTTATCATTGCGAGTATTTGAGTACACTCGTTCGACATGTACACGGTCACCCAATTGTAGCCTCGACAACAGTGTTTTCCACATGTTGGAATTCTTTACCAACAACTCATAGTGACCATTTTCGAAAGGGATACTATTCTTGTGATACCATGGGAAACAGTAACATTATTTTGTAACTAACCATTGAAAATTGCCCTTTTGTGTAGTTAACAAATAGCGGTCTTCAAGTTCTTCAAAATTCCACCCTTTCGATTTTGGTCAACTCTCTTGTTTTTTTTTCACATTTTTTGGTTGTTTGGGTCGAATGTCTTGATACTACTGTGCTGTGCACGAATGTTTTGTATTTTTTAATGGAATCTCAAGCTCCCTCGTGAAAACTAGGAAGTGTCGTATCTACATGTATACAGGGACAAAGAGACATTTTTCCGAACTGCTCCACCGAGAGAGGGTCCCGTCTGAAATAGGACACCTTAATTATGAAAGGCTAAACAGAAAAGAGTGACAGTTTATTCCACCGCCGTGTGGTCACAAGACGGTGCAGGCAGTGACCTTCCTCAACATGAAAGTCGGTTGCACGATTTCACAATAAAACAGGAAACTAGACGTTATCGAGTCCAACTTTGGGCCCTCTCTCCATGAGTCGACCCTAAAACATGAAAAGGTTGTCACTTGAATGTCATCAATGGCCTTCTTCAAAAGTGGGGCCCTCAATATGAAAATATCTATATTTTGAAAAATCAAGAAATGTGCAGCAATCGATGATATCTGTCAGATCATCAATTTTTCTCAAGTGATATACAATTCTAGAAAAAATCGACTGTTGTCTCGAGTCCATTATCCCTTGCCAGAGACTGGGGCGTCTAGAAAAATGTGATTTTGCAGTCGCAACATTGACTTATTGAATTTGAAAATTCAGTAGATTAATACGTTTCGCAAAAGCTTCGTTTTACAATTTTTTCGATTTTTCGAAATATATGCATTAATCATTACGTGCACGTTTTAAGTTCGTTTAGACAACCTGTGCTGCGAAACCATGACTTCAAGATTACCGTGAGTGTTTGAACTTCCAGTGTTGCTTTCATGTCCACCGGCAGGTGTCTCTCTTAAACCTCAAGGCAGCGAAGCACGTCACACAGGTTTTCAAGTTATTCTTTTGTGCTATATTTGAACGCAGTGGGTTGCAGCAAGCTTATCGTATTCGTGAGATAAAGACAGGGAAGTTGTAAGAGGGATATGACTTGTTGGCTGTGTCGGTAAAGAGTGAAATTGTGATGATTTGGTAGGTGATCGGATCGTCTGCTCGTCATGCCATTGGCACCATGTCCATAGATTAATCTATGACTATGCACTGCACTGGTGGGATATAGCGGTCCCTGTTTCTAAGGACCAGGCAATCACTGAGTAACAAACCCGTTATTCAGTGGATGAAACTGGTTCTCAACTCAAGGACCGCTACATCCGACCAGTGCTGGCACTAACACTGTTGTTCCTTTCAACAGCGCCGATCTAGGATATCATAACTTCATAAGGACATAAGGGGGGTAACTTTTTGTCTCGCATGCCTTGAATAATACGCTTACACGAAAGTCACGCATTTCTAAAGATATGCGTGACTTTACCGCTCGTTGTTCTGAGCTGCTTTTACCAGGATCAAAACCGCGCTCTCTTTGACAAAGAGAACGCGGCGCCAGAGTCTGATCAGTTGGGATAACTGCATTGTCCGGTGCGAGCAAGACCCAATTAAGTGTAATTACCCAACCACCATAAACTGTACTAAGCATTTCTGTCTGAACAAAACGAGTGCATTTTCAAAATGCATTAACCAACAGTTTTCGTTAAAAACAAATACCATAGCGGTAATCAGATGGAAAAAACAACCAAGTTTGGTTTTCGATTTTTATTTTAAGTTAAAAACTACGAACATTGGGGTACGATCAAAGATAAACGACTGTGTGTATTGATATACTCGGTGGAGTTACAAACGCCGATCAGAGTTAACAATATCATATGGATTATTCTTCTAAAAACTAAACAACTCACAGTGTCTAAATTGATGTCAATAACTTTTAAAACATTGCTAAATTAATGGCCCAGCACATGCCGAACTACTTTACTCGAGGAATAGTACACTAACTGGAAAACTGCCTCCCGTTCACTAACGCTAGGACCTCGCTAAAAAGCAAGACTGTGCGAGATTACGTAAGATGCATTCAAGGTTTGTTATTTTCTTTAAATTCCAGAAAATATTTATTTAAAATAAGCTAGGTTTTTCTTAGGGGAAGTTCAAGTGCTACTAGGAAGTAATGTTCTTGAAAGTTACTATCTATCCAAACATCAGGACTACTGGTGATCGACACACTTAAAGTCGACTAGAGCTGCTATCAAGATTGTGTCATAATTTACGTGCAAAGTTGGCCGACTGTATCTGTGAATCTTCACTAGCCACTCTTAGTCCTGTATGAAATTGATGAAAGGACATTATTTTGTTGGTTATTTGTGTAGCAAGAGACACAGCAGTGTGCAACTGTTTATGTAAAAATTCACTGTAAACAGAAAACTTCCTGAAGACTTAACAGTAAGTCTCCTGCATAGATTTTGAGAAAGGCCTGTAGCAATTAGTGATTACTTTTATGGTCTTTTCACTATCCCAAAATACTTTCCCTGCGTACAGAAGCCCTTTGGAATGGGCACTGTTTCTGAATGGAGCCTAGCTGCCACTGACACTATCCTAGTTCACTAAGCTGTTGAGGTGACAAGCTAGCGTGTCAAAAGCGCCACGTTTGGCACGCCACGTTCGACACGCTATCGCCAGGTTTTACACGCTTATTGCCACGTTTGACACACTAAGCGTGTCAAGCGTGGAGTATTGGAACAAGAATTACACGTTTTTGACACGTTTGACACGCCATGTTTTACACATTCGACACGCTTTTAGGGCGTTCCAATACTCCACGTTTTTAGAGCGTGTCAAACGTGTAAAATTCTCACCCGGGTATGCTCGATCAGAAGTATTCTATAGGATCTTGTAGAATATTCTATAGACTATCCTTCTGGATCCTATAGAATTTTCTTTTGGAATTGCTTTACATTCCAAATTGTGCTTTCTACACAATACGTAAAACAATGTACGTCATGGACAATATTAAGTCTAATTTTTAAGGGAAGTTATTTCTGGCAATGAAATGAGTACAACTTGCGTATGATTTAATATAGGAAATACCAAAATGACGAGGCAATTAACAAATTAAGACTCGCCTGAACATTAAAATTTAAAAAAATTAATGACTCAGAAGAGTTGAAAGTAGATAAAAACAAACCGATATCTTTATACTATATACTCTTAAACTATTTGTTTGTTAAAATGATTAGAAATCGGATTTCTGAAAAATTTCCTGTAGGATTTTTTCTATAGGAATTCCTATAGGAAATCTTGATCCTACAGGAGTCCTATAAGAAATCGGTATCCCTATAGGAGTTTCTATAAGATCTTATAGAAATATTTTTGCATGGGCTATTCAAATTCAGGTCACTAATTGGGTAAGTTACCCAGCTTCAGGTAACTTACCTAATGTAGGCTAGTGAATGTTACCTGTATGTTACCTAAAGCTAACTTCAAAGTTACCCACGTAGGGTTTGGGGGCTGTGCATTCATTGAATAACGAACATATACATTTTCAATTTTTGTCACAGGAATGAAAGGTTTGAGACATCTGTAGTGGGTGTGTCTAAACAGGCCTATAATTCGAGTTTTAGGCACTGAACTAGGAAGAAATGTTTTTGTCTTTCTGTATTTAACATCTAGTGAAAACTAATTTCTATTTTCAGACATCTTCAGAGATGGGGTTATGTGACTTCCCCAGGTAGCTGTTGTATAAGAACCTCCTACATGGCACGAATGAAACAGATACTCGTCAAGTTATTGTCGAAATTTCTCTTAGAAAAAGAAAGCCGAGTAGTAGTGACGTTCTGCTCCTCATTTCTGATTGGTGTATTAGCAGCCATCACTCTGTTCTTGCACAATTCATTGAAACCAAACACACAGATGAGTGATCTATCACGTCTGAAAGAATCGCCTGAGAAGTACTATCGTCAGTTATTGAAGTCACATAATGTATTTAATGCTACAGGAACTCAGCTGGATACTTATGAGAGTGTAAGTCATGGTTTGACTGATACTTATGAGAGTGTAAGTCATGGTTTGACTGATACTTATGAGAGTGTAAGTCATGGTTTGACTGATACTTATGAGAGTGTAAGTCATGGTTTGACTGATACTTATGAGAGTGTAAGTCATGGTTTGACTGATACTTATGAGAGTGTAAGTCATGGTTTGACTGATACTTATGAGAGTGTAAGTCATGGTTTGACTGATACTTATGAGAGTGTAAGTCATGGTTTGACTGATACTTATGAGAGTGTAAGTCATGGTTTGACTGATACTTATGAGAGTGTAAGTCATGGTTTGACTGATACTTATGAGAGTGTAAGTCATGGTTTGACTGATACTTATGAGAGTGTAAGTCATGGTTTGACTGATACTTATGAGAGTGTAAGTCATGGTTTGACTGATACTTATGAGAGTGTAAGTCATGGTTTGACTGATACTTATGAGAGTGTAAGTCATGGTTTGACTGATACTTATGAGAGTGTAAGTCATGGTTTGACTGATACTTATGAGAGTGTAAGTCATGGTTTGACTGATACTTATGAGAGTGTAAGTCATGGTTTGACTGATACTTATGAGAGTGTAAGTCATGGTTTGACTGATACTTATGAGAGTGTAAGTCATGGTTTGACTGATACTTATGAGAGTGTAAGTCATGGTTTGACTGATACTTATGAGAGTGTAAGTCATGGTTTGACTGATACTTATGAGAGTGTAAGTCATGGTTTGACTGATACTTATGAGAGTGTAAGTCATGGTTTGACTGATACTTATGAGAGTGTAAGTCATGGTTTGACTGATACTTATGAGAGTGTAAGTCATGGTTTGACTGATACTTATGAGAGTGTAAGTCATGGTTTGACTGATACTTATGAGAGTGTAAGNTCTCTCTCACACATTGTCAATTGTGTTTAATTAAATTGCCTCAGGCTGCTGATGTTATTGTTCTCTAGATAATGAGACCCATCATAAACACATCGGGCTGACGACACCAGTATTTTTAAATTTTCATTTAAAAGTTTGTAAATAGTATATTTGAATAATTTGTGAAAAGCACACGTGATTTAAGGTTTTTGAATTCTTCTGAAAATTGGACAAGACATGTGACTTATACCACCTAAAACGTTTCTTTAATGTTGCTACATGTATGTTATGTTCCCCATTAATTCTGCTGGATGCGCAACATAATTTGGCCAATTACCAAACCACCAGGCAACAGTTGGATTTTGAGGTAAACCATAATCGTCGTCGTACAATTCTTGGCATGTCTACTTGGTGACAATCTATGGCCACACGACCAGCTGGTATGGTCTAGAGTATTTTATACATTTACATTTAAAAATGTAAATGTTCTTTACTTGGATAAAATGGACAGCAATTCTTGTGTTATTTAATGAAAAAACAGTTGCTAATTGTATTGTTTCTAAAATTTTTAGTTGCTGAGAATTTTGTTACTAACAAGAAAAAGTTTATTGTGGTTATATGATTGGCTTAGTATGGCTGTTGTACTGTTCAAACCATGGTTTGAAAAGGTCATTTTGACCTACTAGATAAATAATTTTACAGAAATTAGGAATAACATGGAATTGAACGACTCAGTATTTGAGCACGATGTGGCCCTTTTCACTTTCCAGTGGGACATGAGAGAAGTTTGTACAAGAAATTAGCGTGTTGGTAGCACCCTGGCTCTGGTTAAGTTCATATGTCACACTCATGTCTGTAGAACTAAGAAACTTTTGCTTTGATTTCTTCTTTTTTCTCATTTTGGGGACATTGGAATAATGATGTCGTTACATGACAAAGCAACTAAGGTAAATGGTGTTTTTTGAAACCACAATTTACCCACCACTAAGTGCTTAAAGTCCCTTAAAGTCATAAGTGAAAAGGAAGTGTTTAATGGTAATACAGTGTATACTATTTGTATCTAAACAGGTCGTGGAAGAAGACCAGTTCCTGAAGGCCAAGGTGAAGGTCCTTTGTTGGACTAAGACTGACCAGCGGTCTGTAACCACCCTTTACATCACATGGGGAAAGCGATGCAATGAATTTGTGTCTTTTGTCACATCTGCAGACAGTTCACGTACAGTACCAAGTATCACTACCGTACAGTTATCTGTGTCCAGTTTGGATGGCTGGCGAGGTACCCAGCATGTGTTCAGATATTTGCGACTACATTACGGCATATACGATTGGTTCTTATTTGCTGATGAAGACACGTTTGTCATTGTGGAAAACCTGCGCTATTACGCCACCATGTTCAACGCTAGTCAGCCATTTTATCTGGGTCACACCTACATGAGCATGCTGGGTCTCCAGTACCAGACTGAAGAGGGCGCATATGTTCTGAGTCATGGCGCACTCAATGCTGTTGTTACAAATCTGCAAAAATCAATATGCTCGAGTTGGATTTCCAACTCTGAAAGCACTATGCTTGCTCAATGTCTGCTTCAGAGTGGAATCACTCCTCTCGACACAAGAGATCACCTCGACCGTGAGAGGTTCCTAGTCTATACCCCCACAGACCATCTAATACCAGGAAAGATAATGTTGGGTGACCCTTATAGTCTCTTCAGTGTGCACACTACAAAGCAGGTATGGATGTATAAGTTTTGTGTAGTAGTCCGGTAACACATGTTGTTTACAAGTTACTTGTACTTATCAATTCACTATTTCATTATGAAATTCGCTCATTGAGTCCACCTTGTTTGGTTGAATAGCACAACAACAAGTTGGGGGGGGGGGTGCAGTTTATCTCTTACTTTACTTTCTTACACTAGTATCGCATATTTCCTCAGTGGTACTGTCCTCTGTCTTGCATTTCTACGTAAGCTAACACTAGCGAGTTGAGTGGAGCCGGTGTTCTTAGGGTAAAGTTTTCACACTAATTAGTCTTTCTTTATTGTAGACTAATGGCAAAGCTGTTTTTGTATTTTTATAAGACGCAACTTTTTTGTTTTAGGTGGCCTCAGGGTCCAGTGGTTTTCTTAAGTTTTCCAAGGTGTCCTGTTTCACCATGTGCTTTGTAAAATTGTTTATTGCATGTTTCTTTTTCACTCAAAAGTTTTATCTCTCTTTCTCTCTCTCCCTCTCTTCCTCCCCCTCTTCCCCTTCTCCCCCTGCCCCTCCACCTCCCCCTCCGCCTCCCCCTCGCCCCCTCTCCCTCGCTCTCTCGCTCTCTCTTCCTCTCCCACGCATTGTCAACCATGGTGATTTTCTGTTCCAGCGAATGAGAGAAACATCTGTTGCTTCATTCAACAGTTCATCAATGACTGTGACAATGTGTGAGACGGACTGCATGGTTACAATCACACACTTCTTTACTAAATCTTTGAATGATCAGAACTGAGAGTTTGTCAGATTAATTAGTGTTTGTTCCAAACTCTTCCCAGTGGTTTTTCAGGAACAAAATCGAGTGACTTGTACCAACTAGCGGAAGTCTCGCTCATTTCTTACTTTGTGTTTTAAATCTGACGTACAGTGCATGAAAAGAATCCTATGTTGACTCCCTAACTAGTTGAGATTGGACAACTCGACTGGTTTGCGCAACTCAGAATCTGCAGGTTTAGATCAAAGACACTGTGCTGTTGTGGTTAATTAAGTTGCCTCAGGCTGCTGATGTTATCATTCTCTAGATAATGAGACCCATCATAAACACATTAGAGGGAACAAAATTGTATTTTTGAATTTTCATTTTGAAAGTTTGTAAATAGTATGTTTGAATAGTTCGTGAAACGCACACGTGATTAGGTTTTTGAATTTTGAAAATTTGATAAGACTAAAATGTGACTTTTACAACCTAAAATATTGGTTTAATGTTGCAATACTATGTTCCTCATTAATTCTATTGGGTGTGCTACGTAGTTGGGCCAAATTACCAAATCACCAGGCAGCAGTTGGATTTTGAGGTAAGCCAAGTGTCATCATACAATTCTTGGCATGTGACAATTAAGAGGTGAACTTCGTGTTACTTTGTGGACAGAAATGCTCCTGTCATATTGTTCTTTGGGGCTAAGTTAAAAGCTGGGTGCATATATTATGTCACTGCTGAGTCAGTGTAAAACTGTTATGTGCTTTATACACTATACCTATGATTTAAAAGTTTTAATGTATTAGTTTAGCGACTCAACTCCCTCTTTTCATGATTTCGAACATTCACATATAAAAGGATACTATACCCTGCCTTTAACCAATCGTTTCGTCACCTGTTAATGCATCATTGGTGTCAGTCTTCCAAGTTAAAGACAGGAATCAACTGTAAACTCATACTCCATATGTCACGAATTGGATATTACGGTCCTTGGTGGGTGGTCTTTTCTGACCCACAATTGCTGTGTTACTCGCTTAAGCCAAAGGTCAGGCTTGTCCGTTGAGCAGACTTTGAAGCACCCTCCAATCTTTTGATGGTTTTCATGGATTATGAAGCATTATTTTGTTTCAGAGAACTGGATGGGAAAGTTGTTTGTAGTATCTTTTAATTGGCCAAAACTGGGTTTGGTATCCTTTTAATTTGGACGCAGTTTTTGGATGTGTGAGATTTATTGGGTATCTGTGTTCAGTTTCATGTTGGTTACGGTTTCATTTTTGGTTTCAACTTAAAAGATATAATGTGGTGAAGTCTCACCAATTGATGAAATAATATGGCAGACAAAAGAAGTTATCTTTTCTTATTGAAAGATCTGTACAGCACTAATAATGACTTTCCATGTAACACAGCTACCAGCAGACCATATTTTGAACATTTTGGGTATTCACAACAAGTTTAGATGTCCATTAAAAATGGCGATTTTCTCAATTATTTGTTATCAAAATAAATGAGATTTCACCACACGTGGTTAAAACTAGGACCAAATGTGTTTATTGGGTCGTACCAGGTCACTGAGCTGTCGCAATTGACGTTCTCGTTACTCGATAGGTGGCGATACATTCGTCATTCTATAGGTGGCGCTGATGTTAACAGTTCTACCGTAGACTGATTTAGTCGCTTCCACTGAGATAAGGCCGCTTCCATAGGATCAACTACCTAAGCTATTTGATTGGTTCTCGGTGAAGACTTCCGCATTATAGACAAATCGAATGTCTTAACCACTGGAGGTATCGTAACCAACAAAGTCAATCAAGTGCAGCCATTTACGGGCAGGAAATGTCGCCCTCGGGAGGGTTCGCGCGTTCTGTTATTCCCACGTTCGGAGTGGGCTTATTTTTTGGTTTTGCAATGACGTATTTAGTTATATACTCGTCCAATGTGATAAGCATCGTGCCCCACCAAGTTAAAGTCGTCGAGTCGTCTGGTTTTATACCCAGCGAACCACACAGTCATGGCGAATTGGATTCGTTGCGGGGTCCCGAGCAAGCAGTCAGCTGGCACGATTTCCACGACGAACATCATTTAGGTAAATAATTTTACATTTGACCATGGACATTTGACTCTTCTTGGTTACTGCAGTATTGCATCTTACAGTTTACCAAATCAATGTTTTAACTTTCCGATTCACGAATCTGATTTGTTGAGATCATGAGTTTTGGACTTTATGTTTCAAGATAATTCATGTTTTGCGCTGCATGCGTGACGTGTTGCCCTAATCTAAATAGCTAAAATTCACAGAAAACGAAATGATTTCGGATTGTCAACTTGAGAGTCTTACAATTACTGTTTAAATTGGAAAATTCGACTTTGTTTTTTTAAAAACAAATGCCAGTATAAAAGATCTCCATGATAGCAAGTAGCAGCATATGTTAAATAAAACAACCATGGATTTAAACTGGCTTGACATATTTCGGTGTTTATTAACCATTTAATAAACACCGAAACATGTCAGGCCACTTTAGACCCATTGTTGTTTTTATTAAGATAGAATAAAAGCCTATATCATATGTCTTGTGTTAGGGTAGCAAGCTGCAGTACTAGAAGAGAACCTGTAAATCTGATTTTGATATTCATTCGAACAGAATTTGCAAAACTTACGAAATTGCTCTCCACAGTGAACCTTATTTAAGTGCAGGTATTTGAGACAAGACTAAAGTGAAATGAATATCTACAGTAGTTACTACAGATATTCACTTCACATAATAGTGACGTACTGTCAGAGGCAAAACGAATGGGTGCAAGAAGTTGTTTTGACTTCCCAGGGGTAGGGGTATTCTCACAGATGAGGTATTCGATATGTGCTGCTCCGCAGGGCTCGATTTGGCGCTGTGCAGGTCACCAATGCACCTTCAAATTATGTTTGGCGACCTGGAAAAAAATCACAAGTCGCCACGGCGAGTATCAAGGTAGGACAATAATTCCCTCGGAATTTGTTTGTGGTGACTTCCAGACTTTACAATTGTTCCGTTTATTTTGTGAAATCTGTGCATTTGCCATACTCAGTAGTCAGCACATATCAAACGCACCTAAATTACAACAGGAAGTAAACAGATGGAAGTTGGAATTGTTCGGCACGAAGAATTGAGTTAGAGATTCAATGATGTTTATGTTTTATGGAGAAGAATTGAAGAGGTATGCGTAAGTTTTGAAAACGCAGTACGGCACAGCCTTATTTTTAGTCCTGCTGTTTCGACATCAGTTTTGGCGATCTCATATTTCATTTGGCGACCTGGGATTTTTTATCAAGTTGCATTTGGTGACCTTCCGTCAAGCTGAGTGTCGGCCATTGTTATGCTATTTCATGCTGAAAGAGGAAAGCAAAAGCTCAGTTTTCGACGTCACAAAAATATAGATCCTTGGTCAACAGCAGAAAGCTATATAATGGGCCCACATCTTGGGTCTGTATTCATTTCCAATGAGGAAACGAAGTGATATGCACAGTTTATGTGGGTCATTCGTGTTTGCTCAACGAAAGTGAATGCTGGTTGTCAAGCCGTTTACACCACTGTCTGTTTTTCTATATTATTGGCAGTACGCTTACAATAGTTCATATGCAGAATACAACATTTAAAGTGAGGATAAGAAAAAGGGGGGGGGCAGGGTTATCACCCACCCACACACACACACACACTCGTTCACACACTTCATCATTTAATAGAAATACCTCTAAACAATATATGAATTTTATATATAATAGATTCATTATAACATCACCGAGGCTCTCCCACATTCTAATTGTGATGTTGTCCGGTTCTTTTTGTTTTTGAAAATTAAATATTATAATTTTGATATATTTCAACATGAATAACTTAAAGACAGACCAGTCTGGAGGTAACTGCTGTTGGTTACGTAAGTAAATAAAATATTTTGGGCGACAATGATAACATAATAAGTAAACGGGTAGAATTCAGGAGAACTCAAAACGCCATAACATGAATTAATTCATTATTTTGACATCCTTGAGGGAAGATATCAAAATATCTTGAACATTAACCAACAATCTTTGTACTACATTACAATGGAAGAACACCTGTTCACTTTTTGTTGTTCCATGGATACATATTTATTATTGGAACAGTAATTAATGTGGGAAAAATGTCTGTTCTACACTTCCCTGTGACATTTTGAGATGTGACTAAATGTGGTTTGCCATTACACACTCAGTGACAACCGGTTATTCAGGCTTCCTTGTCACATTTGGAGAAATTTGAGATGTGACTTTATGTGATTTGCCATTACACACTCAGTGACAACTGGAGGCTTCCTTGTCACATTTGGAGAAATTTGAGATGTTACTAATTGTGATTTGCCATTAAACACTCTGTGACAACCGGTTATTGAGGCTTCCTTGTCACATTTGGAGAAATTTGAGATGCGACTTTATGTGATTTGCCATTAAACACTCTGTAACAACCGGTTGTTGAGGCTTCCTTGTCACATTTGGAGAAATTTGAGATGCGACTTTATGTGATTTGCCATTAAACACTCTGTGACCTGTTTTAATGTGTCACGAGGACCCGTTTTCTGGTGCTTGCTACACCTAAGATTTTTGGTTATTGTGGAGAACACTGATTGTGCGTTCTTGCACAGTAGTATTGTAATAATTGCATTTTAGGTAACAATTACTACATTGTACCAGTAAAGCAATTGAACATGGAGTTTCAAAAACTGAGCTTTTTGACTGTTGTATACCAAATTCTGGCTAGGTTAGCATGTAGACGCTTAAATCCGGGCATGTATGGTAGACACTTGTCATTAGTGCTAATTATTTATACACCTGGTTATTATTATATACACCTGGTACACCTGTGTTAGGTGTATGACTAATCTTGTGATGAGGGTCCTGCATACAGTTGAAAATTATGATGATCTCAGCGATACCACAGAAAATTGATCAAAGAAAATTGGAGTACAATATTTTTAAACAGAAACTGGTTAGATATTGTCAAGACACTGAAGTTTTAGTTATTCAATATCTTTCGTGGTATTCATTTGAAAAATGGGACATTAATTTATTGTGTTAGGTGACTTGAATATGATGCCAGTATTGTTGCCTTTGGGTATTTATCATACTGCCATGAACTTGGGACAATGGTCCATTCTTAATATTGAACCTGTGAATATTAAGCTATCCACCAGTCTGCATTCAGCCAAATGTATCTAAAGCTAGTAATAAAAAGTGTATTTTCTAAACTAGAAATCCTGCATTAAATTTGAATTTTGGTTTGATACCAATTGATCACCACGTCTTTAGTAAAATTTATCAAAAATGAATGGTACGTTCATATTAAATCAACAGTATTAATAACACGATGGAATTTAATTGAATATGATTGTTCAAGATAAAATCTCGAAAGTGCTGTTCCAGGTTTTGTAAAGTATTTTGTTTTCGCTTGATGGAGTTTTTGATTTTTTCGCGTCAAAGTAACAAAAGTTCTATTTTTTGACGACCTCTTGCAAAAAGTGGATTATTCGAAAGACAGTTCAACAGGGTTTTGGAGGCCAGTGCACAAAGCATTGTAACTGAATTGTGGCTGATCAGATTGGTTTTCATTGTTTACAGTAATTGTCTATGTCCAAAGTTGAACCATATATTGAATTGTAACAGCCTATTCGTCCCCTAGACTATGTACTTACAGCAATCTGACATATGAAATGAAATGCTTTCGAATATTTCTTCGTGTTCTGTTGTCATTCCTCACATTGTTCCTAAAGGTCATGACCTTGGGTGCATGCTTTTCACAACCAAATGTGAACCATGTAGAAAGTTTCAAGAGTTGATTTCTTCATTTCCAGGCGGCCATGACGTGGCAGATTTCCTGTACAAGAATGTGACAGTATTATGTTGGATCATGACTAACCCAGGCAATCACGAGACGAAGGCGAAGCATGTGAAGGCCACCTGGGGGCAGAGGTGCAACAAGCTTCTCTTTATGAGCTCAGAGGAAGATGAGGAGCTTGGTACTATAGGTCTCAGCGTCTCAGAGGGCAGAGACAATTTGTGGGCCAAGACGAAGGCCGCATTTAGGTACATCTACTCGAATCATATAAATGATGCCGATTGGTTTCTGAAGGCGGACGACGACACTTACGTAATTGTTGAAAATCTGCGCAAGTTACTGAGCCCTCACGATGCTAAAAAGGCATCTTACTGGGGCCGGAGGTTCCGCCCGTATGTGAAACAGGGTTATATGAGTGGTGGTGCTGGTTATGTGCTCAGTAAGAAAGCAGTCAAAGATTTTGTGGAGAAAGGTGTCGACAATGCTGCTGTGTGTCGCCAAGACAACGGTGGAGCAGAGGACCTGGAGATGGGTCAGTGCTTACACACGTTAGGTGTTAAGGCGATGGACTCGAGGGATGAGTCAGGGAGGGAGACTTTCATGCCGTTCATTCCTGAGCACCATTTGATACCCGGCTTCATACCCAGAGACAACTGGTATTGGAGTTACAGCTTCTACCCAGCCGCTGTCGTAAGTTGTCCACTAGAAACTACACCTGGTCAAGTGGAGCGTGTGAGCTGAGATTCCTTTCAATGATTTTATGTATCAATGTGAAACGAAAATCAATAGTCTTTAGCTTATTGGACATACTTTTATTTTTTTAAAATACTGTTAGTTTTTGACGATACCACTTGCAAGATCTTACGATAAGACCTCCATTACTGTTTGTATCTTTCATAAATGTTCACTGCATACTTAAATGTCAGTCGATGAATTCACCTTGTTTATCAAATTTTTTGTCTCATATTAAGCGTATCATAATTAATTTGAAGTATTGCTGGTACACACTTTCCACTTTGACTTGCCATTTAAACATGCTAATCACTCCTATCTGTTTTAATAGAGTTTCATGATAAAACAACGCAGACCATGTATTATAATGTTGTCCTTGGATGTGGCCAAACACTGATAATATCTTATCAATGTGAGTAAACTGCAGTGCCAAACTATCAAACTGCAGCGCTAAACTATTGAACTGCAGTTTGTCATCGACTGTGTGACCCAGAACTTGGACCAATAGACCCGTCTATTTGCTTTGATGAGTACTGACATTAGCTGAGTTTATTTTTAAATATACCTTGCCCTGTAATGCATTATCTGGAACATAGCCTCATATGGGTTACCGGGGGGGGGGGGGGGGG
>NMRA01000330.1:78119-110998 GCA_002633005.1 Phoronis australis
TGGGGGGGTGGAGGTCTCCGGTAATGGAAATGTGATTCCGCCTGCAGACCACAATTTCATGCCAGAGTGATCAAAATACTAGTGTTGACCAATGTTGACCAAATAAAGCCTGTTGCCCGAGATGTCCTCCTCATAAGACATCTCCACTCAATATCTCAGCCATAGTTGCATGACTCACTAAATGGACACAAGAGTGGCAGCTGGCAGTCAGTTTGATTCTTCATTACTTCAAAAATAGATGTCAAAGTATTCACTAGAGTGGTTGACAAAAGGCCATGGACAACTTCTATCCCTTGCATGTGTTTCATGAAGTACTGCAGTGTGGCTGCTGGTGTGGTAGCTAATAAAGAAAAAACAGCCTCAGTTTTGGTGTAACTCAAACTGCCAGGAAAATAACACTTTTGACCCTTCACGTAACTAATACTTTTGCTAGGGGATATTAAACACAGATGTTTTAAGGTCAAAACATGATAAAATTGCTCTGCACCCACTGATTGTGGCATTCCTGCTAAGTTAGTGACTCGCATAAGACTGACCACAGGAAGTCAATGTGCCTTGTCTGTTTGTCACCACACTGTGCTATGTTTACTATATGCTACACGTCAAGTGACCCATTTTATAGAGCATGTGGTGAACACTTTCTAAGGGATGTTTATGGATACTTTTTTGCTGGCCAGTTGTTAAATGAATGTTCTTATCCTTTAACTTCTTCTTTTATGGTGTAGATTGAGCTAGTTTTTCGGTAACATTGCTTCTTCATTTCACACAAACTTGTCATGTTTGGATTTTTTAAGCAGAGCAACTTTGCCGCAAGAAGTCATTGACTATTTCGTCCAGTGTGCTTTTTTGATAGTTATTCTTCAGAAGGTAATAAGGACTATCTGTGACAGAGTTCAGAAGGTAATAAGGACTACTTTCTGGGACAATTATACCTCAAAAGGTAATAAGGACTACTTTCTGTGACAGATATACCTCAGAAGGTAATAAGGACTACTTTCTGTGACAGTTATACCTCAAAAGTAATAAGGGCTGCTTTCTGCGACAATTATGAATCTCACGTTTTTGGAAAAAAGAATTTCCAAAATTTTCCCTTTTTCGTTTTTTTAGTTTTTGAACATCGTTGTGAATCCCCCACATTTTAAAAATATTGTCTGATCGTAGCTACATGTATGGTACAAAACTTCCAACAGGGCAAAACATTTATCTAATGTTGCATATCTTTTGTTAAAAAATAAATTTCACTTGCCCAACGTATTGTGCCCTAAATTAGTGATTATGTGGTATGTATATTTGCTGAGAAATGTGCCAAAATATAATTTCCGTTTTCGGCCAAGATGTATGGCAAATTGGTAAAGAACATACATTCTATGTTAATTCATTTCTTCTGTCTTTGTAGGAAGTGCTGTGAGCAGCAACAGCCTCTTGACAATTTATCAAACCTTATTTGCAAGAATTGGCCGTTGTAGTATTTCATATACGTCTAGTAAAATACCATATCTTCATTCTCAGGGAACATCAAATGCTGAATATATACTGTGTAGTACAACCACCTTCCGGTTGTTCCATCGAAACAGGAACCTCTGTGAAAACAGATATTCTGGAGTCGAAAACAGACCCCATGTCCTTCAAAACAACTAAACAGCCCAAAAAATACGTACCCTGACCTTCAAAACAGGAACCCTGGGTATCGGACAGGAAACCTGATTCATGTTTTGCGGGCTGTTCAGCTGTTTTGAAGGTGCTGTAATTTGACGTTTAGTGTGTCAATCTCGTGCTCACGACGCGCTTTAACCACCCACTCGATTTCTATTGTCTGTTTTGTACATAAAAATATGTTAACGCAATAACAATTATGGTACATAAATATAAAACATATTTTTATATTCCCGGATCTTTGTTCTTTCAGAAAACATTTACCTTTGATAGTTGACAAAGCCTGTTTTTATGTATGAGTTGGAAGGGAGGCCACTAAAGCTTTTCGTTTGTCAAATGGTCAAATCTGTTCTGCCAATGAATGCTGCCGCCCTCTGCAGGTCATATAGGCTGCCGTAGAGTTTCTTGTCAAGCGGGGTGGGGGAGGGCCACACTTCTCTCCTCTTTTCCTCATACAATGGGCATGTATGGAGGATCGTTCCGTGGTCTGGCTGTCCGTATCGCATGGACACAGCTCCGACTGGCTAATATTGAATTTGTTGAAAAGGTTACATCTGAGACGATTGTGGCCAGTCCTCAACCTAAAAATTATGACTTTGGGCGCCTACTTACCTCTAATTTTACCACTATACAGCACTGCTTCTACCGATTCTTTGTTTTTTTTGCAATGGACATTGACAGTTGTTGTATTATGTTTCATTCTGATTCTATAGAGGACTCAGGTGGCACTTGAACTGACAGACACTATAATGCTCTACTGTACTTAGTTACACTCATTCCTTCAGTTTTGTGAACAGGTCATGCAGCACTGAAGGCATCAATGAAAATAGTGCAAAGTACTGTAAAAATTCTTTAAGTTTGGGACAGAAATAATTACTAAAATTGACATATTTTTACTTTTGAAAGTCTTTCCACATTGTTACAAGAGCTTAAGTTTTTCCAAATTTTGATTGGTAACAGCTACGCCATACAGACCATGCTAAAAGCAAAGTTTGTTGAAAAGTTATCTTAGTTGAGAAATTTGACAAAATGAAATTTCACCCGTCTGCCATATTGTGTCCCAAACTGAAGAATTTTTACCGAAGTTACTACATTTTCCGTGGATAGTGATTTTTATTTTCATATAAGTATCCCTACCAGCTGTGCAGGTTTGATAAAATCTGAAACCAGTTTGTTTTTATAGAGGTCCTTCAGATATTGATGAGTATGAGTATAGGTCTGTACCAAAACACTAATATGTTCTCTGAGGTTACTTACAGTCCCTGGAATCCTACACTGTTAGTTTCAGCAGTCATTTTTGCAAAAATCGTCAGACTCGATGAAAGTGTTGAATTTTCCCTCTTACTCACTGTGTCTTGTTGTTGCAGGGTCCAAACTGCTGCAGCGACTATGCCATCTCGTTCCACTACGTTCCCCCTAACATGATGTATGTTCTGGAGTACCTGATCTACCACCTTAAACCGTACGGGGTCAACTCTCAGTTAGTTCTTCCCAAAGGGACCAAGATGGCCACAATTCCACCGTCTAAAACGCTCGTTCGGAAGACTAAACGCCGTAGTAAACTTAGAGGCCAACGTTAATTTCTAATTTAGAGTAGTTGCTCATCTGTTGCATGTGCTTATAAATGTAGAAATATTGAATGTGGTAAGATTTCCTTCCTAGTCATGTGTTTGTTAATACACGTTGACAGGAATTGGCCTATTTTTATTGTTTCTTGCGTCGCCAAAGATCACGTGTTGGAAAGGGAAGTATAATCCTGTGATGGTGGGGAATATTACAAGACTGATTTTACAAGAGCAAAGAATGGGGTTTGTGTTAAGTAGGCTATGACACTTTCCCGTTTTAGGATGGATTCTACATTGTGTGCCACCTAGTGGTCATTGTTGTTATTTTTGAGTTATTTTCTGCCTTAAAAATCGGTTAAACTACTCTAAGAATCATTACGAAAATTGGCAGCTGTGTTCCTGTCAAGAAAACTACAGGTTGTGTTCATTTTTGGACAAACTTGACTACTGTGAGCCCGTTTGTGGCAATTTCCTATTTTTTGCATTCGTGGCTGTCCCGTTAAAGTAGGTAGATGGTTCCGATGAGGGAGCCTTGCTGTGTTCAGACTGCTTGGAGATATTCCTCACCACCTGGTAGCCATTTTAATACGAACTAACATATGGCTTGTGGTGCAGTCGTGAACAAATTTCAGCACTTTGCGTTACTCTTGTTACAAACTTAGGTCTAGCCCATGGCTTTATTAAAGACCGAGATACTCTGTATTTATAACACTGTTGATTATGCTGTGTTTAGTGAGCAAGGCACTAGTACACTAGTAGGAATAGTGTAAAATGTGATGTCATAATTCTGTATTCGGCTCTTCCGTTCACTACTTGCTGCCATTGATTTTATTTCTTATGAATATGCAGTCTGTTATTTTACAAAACTGAGTTGAGGTGAAATTTTTTTAAAGCTCAAGTTCACTTTCATTGTTATTTTAGTGCTGGGAATTTCCACAAATAGGCCCACCTAAAAGTGCATCCATGGATGTATTTTCGATAACTGTTTGCATGTTTTGAAAGTCTGATGGATTGTTCTTTAATACATAGTATGTTCTGATGAAAAATTGTGTTTATTTTGAAAAGATATTTTATTTTGTATCGTGACTTC
Organism: Phoronis australis; assembly: GCA_002633005.1. NCBI lineage: Eukaryota > Metazoa > Phoronida > Phoronidae > Phoronis > Phoronis australis. Next base: position 82,428 of record NMRA01000330.1, read on the forward strand.
ACTCAAATGACTATCGCTAATTTGAGTTATTGGATGATTTTGCTGGTAGCTAACTGCATTAGCATGGTATAAAGGACAATTTTATTGACACATTTTCTGAAAATATATCTGGGTGTATATTTGGCTTCATTTGACATTTTTGAAAGGTCCCTTGGGCCCATTTCTGGAAATTCCCGTTATCATTTTGTTCTGGTGTCATTCATGGATATCTGCAGCATGTATAGTTATGTCTGTGTACCTTGTTAAGGGTGAAGGAACGAGGGAGTTATCTGTTGTAACATCTGAAGTGCAGGTCTCCTCTTTTGGAGGTAGAGAAACACATTTCTTGGCTGACCTAGTTTTCGAAAGGTCAGGCCTCGTTTTTTTTGGATGATTACAACTATGATCACACTCATTTATTTGGTTTCAGCATTGCCAGCTCCTAGTATTTGAGTGACGGATGTCAAAATAAGTTTAACATGGATTAGCACAACTGTAGTGTGTAGCTGTGTCATGTGTGCCCTACTGGTGTGCAGCATTGTGGACAAATATTGCAGAGAATCATTTTTATAAATAGACTTTTGAAGTTATCAGCTTTCACTAGAGCTACATAACAACAAAATCGGCTGCTTTTACGATTCAATTTCTAATCTTCAATTCTTGCTGTTGTCTGCCAGACTGGTATCTTTACCAGTTGAGATATAGTTAATAGTGTTTGTCATCGACCATCAGTGGCGGATTTTTCCAGATTCTATTTGGCAGTTCGGATGCGAATGTCTGATGGACAAAATCCTGGCTAAAAGTTTGCCCTGGTCCCCCCTAACTCAAAATCCTGGGTCCGCCCCTGACCATGATTCCCAATTGGAATCTGCACTAGGGATGTTCTCAGTAAATCACTTTTCTTGCTTATAATGTCTAGATCTGTGATGATTACTTCAATGCTCTTGTTGGTAATGGAACTTATAACTGAGGAAATGAAAGTGTTTTAACACTTAAAAGTTGCCCATATTTAGGGCTTTGAAAACTCACACACAACCAAAGACTTCAGTATGCATTACCATGAACAGCGACCACTTGATAATTATATGTGTGTGTGTGTGCTTGATGAATCAAATGCAAGTGAGCTTGGTTTTGTTCACAATTTTATTAATACTGGAGCTGGATGTTGATAGAATATTGTTTTATTTCTATAGTAATTTGTATGTTAAAGACAATTTATTAATGATTTATTAATTGTTGATGATTGAATAAACTTTATGAAACAGCTGACTGTACAAATGTCATTCAGACTAAAATATGATGCATATGAAATTCCTGTTTAGTGTGATATATTATATACATAATCCCATTTTGCTCAGGCACTAACCTACATAGGGTCAGGCTAATTAAGATGCTGGTGCCCTGTATAATTAAATGATAAGAATGCACAAATTTATTTATCCGAATGCTCAGCGCGAATTTAGGGGGGAGGGGTATTGTCCCCCTAAAATTCTCCCAGATTCCATTTGCCAGTTCGGGGATGCGAATGACTGATGGGCTAATTCCTGGCCAATACTCTGCCCGCCCTGCCCCCCCATAACTCAAAATCCTGGATCCGCCCCTGATCACTGCTCGATATAAATCCGGGAAGTTGAAATGTAAACATATTGAGACACTGCGTGCTCGTAAGGTGGCCGTCCATAGTAAAGGTGCTCCACCTTGTGGATGGACGAGCTCACTACCTCCACGGAATGCTAAGAATGAAATCATAAGCTCCACGTAGATTCACTGTGAAGTGGAATATTCAGAAATCTTGTTTATACCATATTGCAGCGCCATTAGGTCCATGGGCGTCTGTACAGACCTGCGCTTATATACGCATGTGGAAACGTGCAAACCACTGTGGTAATAAAGGCTATTATTTTGAATATAGACCCATGGGCCTAAAGGCACTGCAATAAAAGGGCAACTGGTAGATCAAGTAGCGCCGATGAAACTTACCGTTTCGACAGTTTTGTCACAAAACACGTTTGCAGCGTAAGAACCATGGAGAGAAATATCAGTGATTGAGTAGATACAAGAGGGTTTATTTAATACTAAATAGAAAATACTAAAACTATCAACTTACAAATAACAATACATCATTGGTTTCGGTCGCAATCATCTTCAATAGTTGAGTTTAGATCGGCTAAATTTGTGCAAAACCTAAGGTTCAAAAGTAAAAGTTCGATTTGAAAGCTGAAACTGATGCTGAATAAAGTTAAAGTTGAGATCATCCGATAAAGACCTGTCGGAATCCAAATTCACTGCCAGAGAAGCCCGTTTTTAGACAAGAAACTATTTGAATCATAAAAACATGCATTGTTGTATGACTGGCAGGCCAGCGTAGGCAGTAGCCACTATCAGCTGACTACCGAGTCGATAGATGATGACAATTAAGAAGAACAAATATATAACGGCAGAAAAACGTACAATATACAGTGAAATAAAGTTCAAGTTGATTTAAAAAACATTAATTACATTCTGTGCTGAGAATGTTCCAAAATGCGCCAATTTAGGGATGTAAAGTTAAACACAGCCACCAGGTCACACTGCTAAACCCTTGAGCCAGGTTTCTAGCTCCTCAGCTCGGTTTTAACCATATATCAATAAAGCATAAAAATATTTCCAGGTCATCAGTGCAATGAGCCCACATACGAGGCCTGCGCACGTCTGATACAACGTGTATCAGACCGCCTGCAGTTATTTTTTTAACACAAAAGCCAATAAAATTAAAATGAAAATGCCATTACTAGAAGAGCCTATTTGTCTGAGGCACCGCCAATGAAATGAACCAAGCAGCTCCTGCACTAAGAATTTAACTTGGCTCACATCTCAACCAATGGATGGCATTACCCGCCGTCAAAAAACGAAAAAAAGGTAAAAATGGCATTTTCAGCGGCTTGCTAAAATTGCTCAAACTCTGATGCAACAGGTCAAGTGATGACTGCTTTGAAATCTTTGTCCCAATTGAATTGACTGCACCGCTTATTTCAAAATGAAGAGCTTCTCTCTGTGATGTTCTGAGCCTCAAATGATTTTCAAGGGTTCGACTCCCAAGCCTTCTGCTACAGTGTTCTGAAAACATCAAATGGATGACAATTCTGGCTGTAGGCCAAAGTAGTAACATATAAAATAGAAGAGCGTTTGAGTACTTGGTATTATAAAAACATGTATAGCTAATATGTTCGAGTAAAAATGAAACCTCTTGGCACGGATAAGCTCTACTTTATAAAGATTGATCCTTTATATTGTGAATGCCGACGACTGGCCAAGATATCAAAATATAGCTAACTTAAAGCATTTATTTGGTGGTGTGGGTGTCTTTGGTGACTCAGCGTCACATCAATGCTTACTGACCAAGTTTGGATGGTAAGGTATGCCTGGATCCGGACTCGTCATACTTGGTTATTGGTGACTTTCGATCAGTATCACATCAATGCTTACCATATGTTTTACCAAGTTTGGATGGTAAGGTATGCCTCCAGACTAGTCACACTTAGTCATTAGTGACTTTCAGCATCACATCAATGCTTACCATATGTTTTACCAAGTTTGGATGGTAAGGTATGCCTCCGGACTCATCACACTTAGCCATATGTTGTCTTTCTGGATCACCAGCAACAAGCACTTCTTTCTCACCCTCTGCCTAAATTACAAAAGTGTGGTTAATGGACAACTCTTCACTGAATGTTCGCTGCCTAGTGCTAATCACTAAGAACTGCCTCCCGTTCAGTAACGCTAGGACCTCGCTAAACAGCAAGACTTCGCGAGATTACGTGAGATATTGCCGTGCATTTTAAATGAGAGCACGTGACTTTGACTAGGTTTTAGCTAGGTCCTAGCGTAGGTCCTAGCGTCTACTGAACGCACGCCTGGTTTCTTTTTGTCACGTGAACACACAAAGAGCAGAAAGCTCTCTTTACCAACATGAAATGTGGGGTAAGGGCAGCTAACCTCTTACAGTACGTAAAGTATTATTATTAAACTTTGATTGGGTATTGCCATACTGTTGATGCAGTAATAGCGCTTTCTCAGAACTCAATTATAGTTGACTTTCAAAAGATATAATGATCTCGGGCAATGAGATATAAGCTTGCGTTCCACCCGAAACGCCCCACCTACACCCCAGTATAAAGTATGAAGAAAATACACAGGTTCCTTCCTGCCAGCATTTTCCACATAAAAACCTGAATTTTATGGCTGTGATCAAGTCAAAGTCACCAAAAACACCTAGCGTCTGCCCTAACCCTATCCCTAACTCACTGAATACATTTCAGTACAAAAAGTGAAGAAAGTTCACTGGTACTTTCCAGAAATATTGTGACAACATTTTTTAAGTAAAAATTGTATTTCTCACGGTGACCTTGAAAATGATGTCATGGTTACCACAATCGAATGGGCCCCGGAGATTCCGTCCCACCTACATCACGTTACAAAGTATGAGAAAAATCTGAGCCTCAATTCCGGTTGGACTGCGCCAACAACATTGTGTGACGTACATATGGACGTAAATACTGTCATGAATACACTAACGTACGCCGGACAATTTAATTCACCATTTCGTACTAAACTTACTTCACAACGATAAGCCAACTATGATGCTGGTACCCAGTTTGTTACAGTAACTAATACAGAAGTTGAAACAACCAAATACTCGAGCAAATTCCTCTCGATGCACATCACTGCTCCAAATCAAATGGGAAACTATAATGCAAATATATTATCTGAGACTCTACGCGTACTCTCAATGTGGCCATCCCTGGTAAAAGTACCCAACTTGTGGACAAACGAGCTCAAACCCTGTGCGGAATGAAATCTATACTTACAGGCTCTGTAGTTCTACAATCAGATATTAATGTCGACATTCTCTCTTTGAAACCTGGAGCAAATACGTCAGGGTTAATGGCCACAAAACACTGACCCTGAAACGAGAAGTACATAATATTACGCAGAATGATAAAAATATGACATCCTACTTCGTAGAACAACATGTAAAACAAATCAACACGTCTACAATACTTTAGCAAGAATGAAAAGCTTTGTCCTCATGCTGCAGCACAAAGCACGCCCTCTACCAACAAAAGCCAAATCAGAGGTTCTTATTCTTGTAAACTCTTAGAAATTCAGATAAGTAATTGAATAGCGACCAGTGTTATATGCCCGCCACCTGGTGTCTAGGCATACTAAAAGTGCAATCCTCTCGGTCGTCTTCCACTGCCGTATGTGAGGACCAAAATTAGCACCAGCCAGTATTCCACAGATGATCTCCACCATCATACCCAGTCCGTAACCTTTGTAACCACCTTAGGAAGACAAAACAGAAGAGAGAGAACATAAATATCAGCGATGGTGGAGGCTGCCACTGTCATAGCAGCACCGACTACAAACCTCTAACATAGTTCGAACAGAAGAACAAAAAGTATTACCAACAAGATCAGAGTTAGAAGCTACAAACATCATGTGCTCTCTCCAGGAACCTAACTATTGATTCATTTACCGCTACAAAATTGGTCTCAACTTTTTAATTTCCCTCCTCATTTGAGAAATGATGCATGTATTTGCAAAGAATTGACTTTTTGTTATTCATAGAGACCCTACTTGATGCATAAAATGATACGCCGTGACAAGCCAACTAGTAGAACCTGGTCTCGAGCATGTAGGAAAGTGTCAGTTCTTTGAAGCCCTAAAATCCTGTTCACTTTGTTCTGTGATGGAAAATGAGAAGGGATACAAGTATAATGCTCAGCTCAGCAAATTAATTTGGAATAGGTAAATGCTGCGGTTGATAAAAGGCTAAATTGTAAAAAAATATGGTGCATAGAAGAATCAAATCGGAAGGGAATGAAGTTATCCAATTTTTAGATGTTTAGCAACAGTATCACTGGTGCAGTTCTAAGATTTTTCGATGCTAATTCTAAGCTTTCGAATTAGCTGCAGCATAACTTGACAGGTAGGAGAGAAGCCATACAAATGGTGAGAACAGCTGATGGGAGTCAGACTGCCTTAAATTCATGAGTAAAATTATTCAGTTACACCTCTGCACAGCTTGTACACATTTCTATATGAATTTTTAAAGGACACGAGCCACAAAAGCCTTAGGCTACAATCCCTCGTGTACGACACGGTGCTCAAAGCGGTGAAGGCTTGAATATAAGCGTGATCTTATCTCATTAACATATTATGGTAGCTCGAACCTAAGTTACAAAAACTTTAGTGAACCTAAAAACCAGAAATTAAAAAGCACCACAATCTTTTTCAGGAAGAAAAATTAATTGGTGATCAACTGAAATTATAACCTTAAATGGCATCTGAAAAACTTTGACTTGATGACTGCTAAATACATTCCACTTCATTAGTTTAGGGATCTCCACATACTAGACAGGTTTAATAGGCATTTGAAACCAGTCTGAATTTTCAAAGGATTTGGGGGTAACAGGCAGTAACTGTAGAAAATCTCGTCATGTTGATATAAAATTCAATCACCGACGCACAATACACATGATGAGAAACATACTAATCTGTACCATTAACAAAAACGCAAAAATAAACACTGTAAAAAACACATTGAACACATATTGATATGAGCTGTCAAATTTGGGTCAAATCATTCCCCACAATTCGTTTCCCCCAGCAACATGCAGGCAATGGGAGATTGTGTGAACAAGCTTGAAGTGACTAGAGAGGAAAAAAGAAATACATTTTGAGAATAATCCAACCTAAATGACAATACTTACCACTGATCTCGGGTCCTCCAACATGTAAAAGGGCCCCACCATTCATGATGTCTTTAGGGTTACTGGTTACCTAGCAAGAGCCAACAAAACAATGACCTCTTTGCCATGAAGGTACACAAATTCAATGTATGGTTGACCTAACTTTCACATTGTAAAAATCAGTTTTTGGCCACAATAAGATTAAAAACCGTCATTGTAAAAATTAATTGAGTTGGCCATGCTAAGAATGATACATTGCCTCTCAACAGATATTTGTCAAGTTTGCTAAATTTCTTGATGTCACCATGGCAACTCGAAGTACAGACTCTGAATTGAAACTTCAAATGAATTTGAACAGTTAAACATATTGACCACCAACAGCCAATGCATTCTGGATAATGCTATAATGCGATTCTTAAAAACAAAATTGCATTTTAAAGTAGCAAAATCAGGTCAGTCTCCGCAATGTGAAATATATGGCGCTGGCAACTGACTGACACTATTTGAAATGCCTATAATGTTGATTGGAGTTGTACATTACATTTTAAACCATTTATTCCTCAAAGACAACATTACAAATCACAGTATTATCACTGTAAGTACCTCAACCACATTCACATACAATAAACGGTGCAGGTTCTTCTAGACTCAAAAATAGACTCCCATGGTCTCCAAAGTTCTTGTAGTTCTAGAATTGATGTGTTTTAGAATACACTTTTCAGCAGTAAAATTTGTTTTCAAATAATTAATCAAAAAGTTTAAATTCAAATTATTCTTTCAAATTCGGTAATGTAAATGAAACATTTCATATATAATAAAAACCAGTTGAGTACATTGTTTTCTTTTTATAAAAGAAATTCCAAATGATACTACATTTTTATCTCAGTGAAGTTGGGAGTCGATCTTTGTAAACAATATGCCTGGGCTCTTAATATAACGCCATAAGAGCGCATAACACAACCAAGCATTTACAGGAAGGATTCTATACAGCAATTTGTATTGAAAATGGCATATTTTTCTATTATTTACAATTAAAAGAGGGATTTTATCATAACTGACTTTCGCATTCATTGCAAATTTTAGTTGCCTATCACACTCAAGCACAATTTCTGTAGAATCACTACAGTTTGATGTTAACATAAATGTGAATGACAATTATGACTCATGTTTCGTTTTATCTTCATGACATAGTCAAATTAATAGAAAGCCTTTACATGGCAAAAATATAAATTTAAGCTCATTTAAAGTATATATTTTCTGAATGTAGAAAGCCCGTAGAATTTCAATGACTATGCCATTAATTGGATCACTTGATCATGCCGTTTTGTAAAAAAATTAGAAGCAAAAAGAAAGATACATTCAAAGCAAAGCAAAGATACCAATTACCTGGCCAAATTTTATTAGATACAAATGTTTCAGAAGAAATTAGTTAGTTTTCTAAATTATCATTTTATACTCGTTTTATACAACTTTGAATTTTTTCATCAAAATCATTAGCACCTCCTGCAAGAGTGGAGTATTACACACAAATTATTCCTAACAGCCTTTTGGAGAACAATGAATAAAGCCTAGTATCTCAGTGAGTTTCATACGAATCGATTCAGCCACTTCTGAGATATGATGATCTGAAATTTTGACATTTTTCTATAACATGTATACAAAACCAGAATTGTTTCTTAATATGAAGCACTGCAGCTCGATCCATTCAATTAAGTACAGTAGGTGCCTTAAATTACTAACCTTCCCATTAGAATCAACGCCCCAATTGGGAGGTACCTTTTCACCCTTCCTGTCTTGGTACTCAATCTAAGCAATAAGGAAACACACTTTCTCGTTAAGTCCAGCTCGGTAATTACACATACAAGCGAGGTCTACTCTGGATGAATGACGGCTTTGGCCCAGCCATTATGACGGGGAATGCCAGGTAACTTTACCTGAATACTTTAGGCATGCACAGTATTTCTTCATAGGTTGAAGTCTGTACCATATTTGAGATCTTAATGCTGACTTCAAGTTATAACAATGTTCCCATTTCAAGACCAATGTCTACTTATTGTACACTCCCAATTCACATAGTCTAGAATTTTAATAATACAATCACGTCTTTGTGAAAATCCATCACGAAAGAATTCAGTTACACAACACACGCACCTTATCAACAAACAGAACACCCGGCGTCTAACCTGAATCAGTCATTTGCATAAACTTTCACCGATGACTATTCACAAATTTTGTTTATAAACGTCCATGTTCAGAGTAACACCGTCCTGATTTTCAGCTAATTAGACGCCTTATGTGACAACCCGAACAATTACAACAAAGCCATTCTATGTAGTCATCAACCACAAACCGCTCAACTTAACACGAACAAAATGAAGATTAAAACCTTCATCACTGCACAATTTTAAATAAATGTATATTAACTTAGAAAGTGACTTGGCTCTCAAAGTCATGTGCTTATTATACGTTCGCATATAAAATATTTTACCACAATTACTGCAACTTTGATTAAATAGACGTATATCCAATTAGCTTTAAATGCAGCTTCTGCAACATTAAAGACATTTCATTTAGATTAATTATGTCCTGAATTCCAAACAATATTACTAAAAATGCAGATTTTAACATTCTGATCCTTGAAAAAATAGAAGTCTTAATTTTTAACCACTAAAAGGTCTTAAAAAGAAAATTCCAGACACGCTTTTGTAGCAAATAAAATTTTAGCGACACACACAGTTGGCCTTGTGCAAACTAGGCGAGGTTCAAAATTAAGGGAAAAGTAAATTATTTATTTAAACAAGAAGATCAAATGTCTTACTGATAAGTTCACTTACTTTCCCTAACGCCACAGTTGATGTCGCCATGTCCAAAACAAAACTGTCTCCATCTTGAGCAGGGGCAGACATGGCAATAGGATTGGTGCCAAGGATTGGCTGGTGAAAAAAAAAATCATGCAATCACAGTGTCTAAACACTACAAGTATGGATACCACAGGCAACGCAAATCATAAATATGCACCTACGTACGGATGCCCATTACACTGTTACATATGATCATTGTTCCATTCTTGTTCACTGAAGAAATGCCTTCCTGGTTGCCACAGTAACTGTTACAATAAGGTAAGATGTTTCAGAGGAATGAGTAGAGCTAAAAAGATTGAGATGTTCTGCCAAAAAGCACACTTTCCTTATTACAAGACGAAAAACAGTTGTTTAAAACTGGTATATACCTGACGTAGCAGCGGTAGTGATTCATAAGTCCACGTGAATTGGTTGCCACATCCAAATGTGTACATGCATAGACCAATAAAGCCCGTTAGTAGCGCATTTTCCTATTCCAATACCGGGGATGGAGAGTCACGCACTCCGAACATGGCAGGTACCTTATCACACAATGCACAATCTCTTATCATGCACACAGCACTTTTACCATGGAAACAAAAACTGATGACGCAGGGCAAATTCCGGGCCATACCCTTCACCTTAAGTGAAGTACCGCTGATAACGCTACAGTATGACCCTTTCTGTTTCATGCCATCGTTTTTGGTTCTAATCGCCACCCATATTGCCAATGCCTGCAAACCTTCCCTAAGGACACTTGCACAATGCACTAGTATTTTCAAAATGAAACCCTGTCATAGATTTGTGTATTGCAATTTTGGGTCACATCACTCAGGAAAGTTGAATATGAGCAACAAACAAAATCACGCATAATTATTACTAACATACATAACAAGAGCAAAGCAGAGCCATAATGATTTTAGTAATCACGGACACTCTCGAGAGACATAATCATTTTGTGGCGCATAAACGTGATTTTCAGTTGGGATTTTTATTGAATAGGATAGATCGACTTCTATATGAATCCATTGTTTTTTGTGATTTTATTACAAATCGCCAGTGTTCTCACCATTGTCTGCCAGACAGTGTTTATACAATATACCTTTGAAATATTTAACGCATCACTTGGTTCAGCAACCAAACGTTTACTGCAGCTACATGTATATTGCAGAGTTGGAGTCTTTGATTCTGCGGTACTGCTTATTTCTGTGAAATCACTTTTGTCGCCGAGAATGTCCCTTAAACGAACCAATAATTACAAGAGAACATCACTGGATCCGCAATGAGTGTGATGAAAAAATACAAAAATCTACAAACCTTCTTTGCTCTCGTTGGCACAACTAAAGGGGAGCCATTTGTGAAGGCCATACCCTGCAAGGCGAGATGAAGCCTGTCATAAATCAGAAATACACGTTTATTATCTCATAATCAAATCGCAAAAAGTGAAAATTCTACATTGACTCAAATTCAACAGAAGCACATTAACTATAAGAACTATAAAGATGTAATCAGAGGACAACGTATTTCAACTCCAACTCCACTCACAATCAAACCTTGCTCTGTAGCTCTCATGCTATACCAGCCAGCAATTCCAAAATGATTGGAATCTGAAATTTAAATTTTGTAAGTAGTGTAATATTCAGTTTACACTTTGACTATTAAAACCGGGGCCAAGTAGTTGCAGAATACTTTTGGCGCCAGACTTAATTGCAGTTATTTTGCATGGAAAAAAGGTGTAAATTGTATCAGTGTGTAGGCATGGCAACAGGAGCCAGCAGCACTCTTCCACTGACATTGGGACTACTGGTCAAACACAGAAATCCTATCAGACTTAGTAGTGGGCATCCTGAGTGCAATGTGATTGTGTAAATCTTGAATCCGCGTAGAAATAGAGATCGCAATGTGATGTGGCCAACAGGTGGCAAGAGGCAGACCAGACTTTAAAATGTTTGCAATCTATATTAATCCACAAACCAGTCTCACTGTCGGAGTCAATGGCACAAGCGTGTATTCAACATTTTTCAAATCATTCAAAAACACTATAGGAAAGTATAGGGACATTTGTAGATGCCCAATATTGTTACACAGGCATTTGTATAATTATGAACCTTTGCCCAAAATTGTATTGTTATACAGACATTTGTCAACACTTTTACTGTAACATACCTTTAGCCACCACCCAACCTATTCCAACTTCTTTGGCTTTCTTGATGGCTAAGTCAATGCAAAATCTGCCAACAGTCGGACCTAAAGTACAAACATTCATTTATATTACGTGCACAATACGCTTGACACCGTGAGTATATTTAGATGACCATCAAGAACTTTTACTTAAATAACCAGTATTGTATGCAGATGCCAAACTTCAAACAGTCAGCTTTCAAACTGTGTTTTATATGTACTACTCCCAACAATTATGAGTCATTCAGCATTACTGTCCGGAAATAAATCTGTATCAAACCAAGCTAGCTAGCACAGATGATAAAAAGAGGACCATTTCTTCATCAGCGCAACCCACTTGAAAAACCCAATATCACTTGAAACCATTGCCGCAAATAAAGCCTTCACAAAATAGCTCATTAAAAACTGAGCTGAATGCGAAGTGCGATGATATCAAACCATATACATGTAACTTTTGTTTTAGCAAAATGATGAAAGTTAACCAGAAGAAACAATAACATTCAGAATAGCACGTGCCTAGCTAGTAAGCATTTGTTTTAGACGTCCCTTTCCTATAACAAAATTATATTTGGCGAGATAGCAGTCACTTAATGGCACGTAGGTATCGCAAGAAGTCTTCTTGCCCGGACTTGAGATTCTAACTGCTCGGCCTCAGTTACAGAGAACAAATTGCTTCAGAGCAGTAGAGAGAAACTTTTATTTTCTAAATCATATAAAAACGTACATTGTTATATGACTTGGTGGCCAGCAAAGGCACGGGCCGCTACTAGCTGACCACCGAGTAACAACAAATTAAATGGATATTAAAATATAAATAACAACGGAAAAAGTACATCTACAATGAAATAAGATAAATGCAAGTTTATTAAAAAACATAAATTTAATGTACTTTACAAAGAATTAAACATGGAGACTATTGATATATGGGAAACCGCAGTTAGAAAAGCATATGAAAACCAGGACCAAGGAACATCTAAATTCTGACAGTAATTCACATGTAAATATTCACCTGCAGAGCTCCAATCACTGTTATCAGCAGTGCTCTTTCAATGACTTTGCAATAATAGACCAGGCAGTAACAACAAAGGAGCTTAAAATTCGTGAGGCTTTACATATCAGTTGGTGCAAGCCCAATCTCAATAGGCAACTGACACACCACAGGTTGTCATTGTTGGTGTAGTTCATTGTCACTCCCTGTAACTGACTCTATCTGTGCTTCATTACTTGTTGCTGGGCCTAGCTAGGTGGCCACTGTATTATGACTTCTGAGGATGGTGTTTAATAAATGACACCGAAACATGTCAAGTTTTAAAACCGTTGTTGTTTTCGTGAACATATGATTAAGACTAAGACAGGTGACCACGGTTACTTCACTTAGAACATGAATAACGTTACACTGAGAGCTGTAAGTGCTTAATATGTAAATTTTTAAATACAAGGAGAACCCATGTAAACTGTGCCTGTCGATTTTGTCTGTTACATATCTCGGAAGGATACAGGTTGTTTATTAGACTCGGTATTTTGAACATTAATGAATGTTCACAACTTTTTCTGTTGCAAGTGGGCAGTTTTAGGATGGGTTGTTGACTGGATATTCTAGGAAGCTCTCTTGATGACTGATGGAATTGGAAAAAATGTTATCATAAAAATAAATGGGCAATTGATAATGTATGAATTTGTAAAAGACTTTTAGGCAAGCTTACGGTTAAATATGTCGTCAGGAAGAAGTGTTTTGATTTCCCTGTAAATTGGTTCTGTGTGTGAAAAAATGAAGAATTTGTATCATTTCCCGAAGCTTTTTTCTGCAGAAGTTTTAATTTCGTACAATTATTGAACCCCCATTGTGTTATACCAAAATATAGAGCATTGTATATCATCAGGAGTGTGTGTTTCAGTATGGAGAGGACGCCCACAATTTTGGCAATTTTGTTAGAAATTTTGTGAGCATGTTTGTTCCAGGAAAGACGACTGTCTACAAAAACACCTAAAAATTTGAAATTTTCAACTCTATTAATAATCTCATTGTTGATTTTGATTAGAGGGATGTCAGCTTCGCTGATTTTTTGTGGAAATCTAAATAGCATAAACTTAGTTTTACTTGTGTAGATCCATAATTTATTGGTATTAAGCCAATCAAAGCTTTCTTGTAGACAATTATTTATTCTGATGGTTTGATCGTTGAGGCTATGATTTTTGTTAACATGGAGAGGAATTAACAGGCATGTGTCGTCTGCGTATATAATGAACTGTGCCTTGCTGGAGAAGGTGATGTCGATACATATTAAAAATAGGAGAGGTTCCAGAATAGATCCCTGTGGTACACCTGTAGAAATGTCAGTTGTTACATATGGTAAGATGTTTACCACTGCTCAATTTCACTTTGATTACTAAACCTTCATATCTCTTATTATTATTAATTATTTCAAAAAATTGGTTATATTAATCGTATCTGACGTAAATGACCAAGCCCCATGTTTGGAAGTCAGTTTCTAGGTAAAGTCTTTATGCCAACTGACCCCATCAATAGTTCCTCAATCGCATGAAGCATTATGGAATCATAAGAGGCCAGCCTCCCGTTCAGTAACGCTAGGACCTTGCTAAAAAGCAAGACTTCACGAGATTACGCGAGATATTGCCGTGTATTTTAAATAAGAACACGTGACTTTGACTAGGTTTTAGCTAGGTCCTAGCGTCTACTGAACGCACGCCAGTCCTACAGGTTCAAAGGTCATCAACAAGGCACACTTACCTATGCCATTTCTGCCATCCACGTAGGCTGTGGCTGGGGTCTCGTTTAGTATAACTGGATCAGTGGAGACTGTAGTTTGGCTTTGTACATCTTTAACATATATGTCTACAAAATTTTAGTGCATGACTTCGAGCAATAAGGAACTGTCAACTTTCCTTCCAAGGCCAAAAAAACAAAGAACATTTAACGTAGGACCACATCGACAATCCTCCGTATGGCCAAACATAATCACAATACTATTAACGATTTTAATCCAATAAACGTATGTAATTTCTGAGAGTAGAAAGATTGTTGAATGTGATTTTTGACTTTTTACTAGACCAGCATTAAATGGGTCACATTTCCTTTCAGTAAAATTTAAGTGAAAGGTAAAGTACATTGCATAATACATTCATGGCAGAACAACAGTATAAATTACATGAAAAACGTTGTTCGTGCTTTGTAAATTATCATTTCGTTCCAAGCAACTTTTTGATTTTTTCATCAAAATCAAAAAAGTCCAAATTTATGACCATCCCTCATACAAAATTGTAACCTTTTTAAAAAACAGTACATAAAGTATATAGGTCTACCTAAACGTTTCTTATGTATCCGAACACCCATTTCTGAGATACGGTGTCCCGGAGTTCTGCAAATTTGGACAAAGTTTCTAAGGTCCTACATCATGGCTGAATAAGGTATCAGTTGAGGTAAGTCACCTAAATCAAACGTTTGGTTCATAACAGTTTCTAGCTTTCCTTGGCAACAAAAAGGTTTGAAAGATCAGGTGAATCTGAGTAAGCAACTGTTACATTTCATATGATAGATAAACCAAGTAATGTCAACGGTGCATTGCCTGTGATTGTATAATAGTATGTCTACTGGTACATAAAATAGTGCATTGCCTGTGATTGTATAATAGTATATACCTACTAGTACATAAAATAGTGCATTGCCTATTATTGTATAACAGTATATACCTACCAGTGCATAATATAGAGCATTGCCTGTGATTGTACAATAGTATATACCTACTGATACATAAAATAGTGCATCACCGGTGATTGTATCATAGTATATACCTACCAGTACATAAAATAGTGTATCCTGAGATTGTTTAATAGTATATACCTAATAGTACATAAAATAGTGCATTGCCTGTGATTGTATAATAGTATATACCTACCAGTCCATAAAATAGTGCATTGCCTGTGATTGTATAATAGTATATACCTACTAGTACATAATATAGTGCATTGTCTATTATTGTATAACAGTATATACCCACTATTATATAAAATAATGCATTGCCTGTGATTGTATGATAGTATATACCTACTGTTACATAAAATAGTGCATCACCGGTGATTGTATCATAGTATATACCTACCAGTACATAAAATAGTGTATCCTGAGATTGTTTAATAGTATATACCTAATAGTACATAAAATAGTGCATTGCCTGTGATTGTATAATAGTATATACCTACCAGTCCATAAAATAGTGCATTGCCTGTGATTGTATAATAGTATATACCTACTAGTACATAATATAGTGCATTGTCTATTATTGTATAATATTATATACCTACCAGTACATAATATAGTGCATTGTCTATTATTGCATAATAGTATATACCTACCAGTACATAATATAGTGCACTGTCTATTATTGTATAATAGTATATACCTACCAGTACATAATATAGTGCATTGTCTATTATTGTACAATAGTATATACCTACCATTACATAGCATAGTGCATTGGCTGTGATTGTATTATAATATATACCTACTGTTACATAAAATAGTGCATCACCTGTGATTGTATAATAGTATATACCAACCAGTACATAAAATAGTATATCCTGAGATTGTTTAATAGTATATACCTAATAGTACATAAAATTGTGCATTGCCTGTGATTGTATAATAGTATATACCTACCAGTCCATAAAATAGTGCATTGCCTGTGATTGTACAATAGTATATACCTACCAGTACATAAAATAGTGGATTGCCTGAGATTGCATGATAGTATATACCTAAAGGTACATAACATAGTGCATTGCCTCGGATTGTATAATAGTATATGCCTAGTAGTACATAAAATAGTCAATTGCCTGTGATTGTACAATAGTATACACCTGCTGTTATACAAAATAGCGCATTGTCTGAGATAGTACAATAGTATATACATACTAGTACACAAAATAGTGCATTGCCTGAGATTGTATAATAGCGTACACCTAATAGTACATAAAATAGTGCATTGCCTGTGATTGTATAATAGCATATACCTATTAGTATATAAATAGTGCATTTTCTGTTATTGCATCATAGTATATACCTACCAGTACATAGCATAGTGCATTGCCTGTGATTGTATAATAGTATATACCTACTAGTACATAATATAGTGCATTGTCTATTATTGTATAATAGTATATACCTACCAGTACATAATATAGTGCATTGTCTATTATTGTATAATAGTATATACCTACCAGTACATAATATAGTGCATTGTCTATTATTGTATAATATTATATATATAGTCCGGATACCTATCGTCGTCAGGCTCCAAAGGTCGTCCGCCATCTTCTTTCGCGTGCAGCGCAGCCACGCGGGACTTAGCGTTCCAATTTGGAGTGCTCGTCTGCACATTAGGTACTAACCTCTCGGGAGAAACACGCATGGAAGAAGTGAGACTAAAATTAATGCATTTACCGACTGGTGTTTTGAGACCACTTAAAAAATTGTAGATTTTACTAATGCACTTTTTTGTTCATTTTCAGAAGATATTTTCGAAATTAAATTTTCTTCAGACGGAACAAAAAGCAACTCAGGGATTGTCTATGCAATGTATCTATTTGTCCCAGGCACTAACCGACACCTGTTAGGCCAAAGGAAAAACGCAGCAGACAAATGGAACACGCTGGGTGCTTAACAGTTTCGACCCACGCCTTGGTCATCAAAACATTGTCTACTTGTTTTTTTTATTGCAAAACACAGTACTGAGCTCAACATTTATGTTGAAATTTTTGATTAAAGCATTTTGAATTTATTTGAAGAAAATTAAAATACTTGAATTGATAGAGAATGGCCACCAATAAAGTAAAACATTGACTTTATTTCACTATATTGCATTGTTACATACAACACAGCATGACATAATCAAAAATAAAAGAAGAGATTGAGCAATAAAATTCAAATGCGACTTGGGTATTTATTTATTTATTTATGATTGCATAAGCCTGTTAAAGATGAGAAAAAATCAAACAATACGATTATGGGTAATTTATTAGAACAATTGTATTGAGGTTCAATGATCAACTTGCGCCGACAAAGTCTCAAAGGGTTATAGTTCTGTTCTGGCTGACAAGGTGTTAACAGAGAATGAAGAGAAACTGAAAAGAAAAAGTAAGACAGCAAAGATAAGTGGTGTTAAGTACAACAAGAGCAAAAAGTCAAATAAAGAGGTCACAAACAGAAATAAGTAAGGTATATCTGGAATAAAACAATCCAGGGCTCAGTCGTGATTTATTTTCCAGAACTGAAATTCTAAATCAATTTTAATCGATTTAAAAATCGATATCATACTAGTAAAGCAGTTTGTGGTTGAAGTAGAATTGCTGTATACCACTTTCCACTATTTTCTTGGCCTTTTTCTGTGTGGTTTGCTGTTCTTTCAAAAGGCGGCAGCATATGACGACCATAGGTGTCATTATAAAATGGCTGCCGAAAAGCAATGCACAGTTGAACAACTCGGCATAAGTAAAAGAAAACGTTTGAATCAACGAATACTATATATTTGTGAGAGTTAAATCAAATCCTATTCAGACCATAACTTTGAAGTGGAATGATTGGGTGAGTACGACAACAAGCCGGTTTTATGCTTAGGCGGACGACCATTGGGTTCCCGAGTATACCTACCATTACATAGCATAGTGCATTGGCTGTGATTGTAATATAATATATACCTACTAGTACATAAAATAGTGCATTGCCTGTTATGGTTTAATAGTATATATGCACTAGTACATAAAATGGTGCACTACCGGTTATTGTATAATAGTATATACCTACCAGTACATAATATAGTGCATTGTCTATTATTGTATAATAGTATATACCTACCAGTACATAATATAGTGCATTGTCTATTATTGTATAATAGTATATACCTACCAGTACATAAAATAGTGCATTGCCTGTTATGGTTTAATAGTATATATCCACTAGTACATAAAATGGTGCACTACCGGTTATTGTATAATAGTATATACCTACTAGTACATAAAATAGTGCATTGCCTGTGATTGTATAATAGTATATATCTACAAGTAAATAAAATGATTTGCTGCACCCCCTTTCAACTCTGTTACATTTACTTTACAAAGTAAACAATGTTTCCTCAGTCCATTATGACCCGGCTACCTGAGCGTTCCTCACTCTATGGCACACGAGTGCTAGCAGCTGGTCACCCCCCCTCAATGAAAAGAACCCTAGGTTGACACCCTAGCCGGTCAAGATTGGGCAACTCGATCGGTTTGCGAACCTTAGAATGTGCCGCTTTCAAGTTAGATCAAAGACACAATGCTGCTGTGGTTAATTAAATAACCTCAGGCTGTTTTTATCGTTCTCTAGATATTGAGACCATCATTAAACACAAAGTACTTCTAAGTTTTCGCTTTGAAAGTTTGTAAAAAACAATTATTTGAAAATGGTGAAAAGCATGCACGCGTGATTAGGTTTTTGAATTTTGAAAACTGGACAAGAAATGTGACTTTTTAAGCCAAAAACTTTTTTAAGGTTTCAATATGTCAAATTCTTCTGGGTGTGCCACATAATTGAGCCAGTTTCAACCACCAGGCAGCAGTTGGATATTGAGGTAAGACAAGTGCCATCGTACTAGTTGGCATGCCCAAAAGAACTGCAAAGTTTGTTCTAAGCTGGATTTTTGCCGGAGCATGGGCAACCAACAATACTGGAGAAGGGTGCCTAACAATTTTTGAAGGAGAAATTACAAAGGACGTTTTTTCTGTTCTCTTTGGTGTCACCATGAGATCTTCCAACGAGACAGAACGCGAAAACTCGTAACCTTTTTAAACAGACCGTGGGAATGCTAATTACGTGACACTTATTCACTATGAATATTGCTTGAATTTCTAGACAAGAATGTCAGATTCACTATTTATTATAGCGAAATATAAACTCTTTCATCAGTTCGCAATACAGTTTCCAAATCCTCTGTTCCTTATATATATATATATATATATATATATATGCGCGCATGAGTGTCCTTAAAGAAGTCGGACTGTCTTAAAATCATGCACGCTCATTCGACATTACACTCTTTCACAGTGCTACGAACGGTGATGTATACAGTAGGTGGTGCTGTGTCAATCAGGCAACACAATAGTACATGTATACTCTTTCACAGTGCTACGAAAGGTAGCACCGCGGAATGTTGTTTAACATGGCTTCTCATTGGTTAAAGTAATGAAACCAAAGTCATAACGTTCTGTCATTTCCATTGGTTGAAATCTGGGAAACCCCTTTCGGTTTACTTTTACTTAGTATGGCTACTACCTTTGACTTGGATAGCTGAAATTTATTAAAACGGGCTGTGATCGAAGTAAACAAAATCAAAGGAGCCCCTATCCAGTGGCTTAAGCAAAAAGAAGTGCAGTGCATAAAGGCGTGTGCAAGTGGTGGCCATGTCATTGGTATACTTCCGACAAGTCATGTGCATTGATGCCCACACACGGAATTCCATATGTTGTTCTCATGTTTTCACAGGGCCACTTTTCAGTATAGATGGCGCTGTGTCAAAGAGTATGCTGATAATGTGACACGGAAATAGACGAACTTCACGTCCTGCTTGAAATCACCATTGTTGAACATTAAAGGTCAAGGGTCACATTTTCCCGCACAAGGGAAATTAGGCATATACATCGCCCTGAATGCCGCAAGCGTATAGGTGCGATAGTACATCCCTATAAAAAGTTACTCACTATAGACCATACGGGCGGCGCAGCACTGGAAAAAGTGGAAGGGGGACTATAGCCCCCTATGGTGCGCCGCCCATGAGTGATTTAAAGAGACCTGCTTTGCTTTGCGGGAGAAAAATAGACGAAGTGACAAGCAGTTGACAGATCTTTTTTCTGTCTGCATTGTCCATAGGGGATAACGTAGCTTTTAAGCACGCAAACAGAACAACACTCAACTTCTTATACCCTTCTGACACGCATCCACTGAGCACTGGCAATGGCTCGAGAAACTAATGTGGGTCGAATTCATGTGTCTGGCGGTGAGAAAAATCTAGCCAAAATCACATGCATGTTAATTCCAAGTGAAATGACAAATTGGCCTACAGCGTACTTTCATGAATTTCCAGTCCATTGCTACCAGCCTACCACCCCGGCGAAAAGAAGGTAGGCCGGCGCCGGTCTCGAGCGATATGAAAACTCTTCCACGCGGAATTCAGCTGGGTCAAATTCCGCGCTAAAAACACACGCCACAGAGTAAAAATATATGAAGCGCCAAAGGGGTCTTAAACGAGGTACATTTCTACTAGTTGAAATGTGCTTAATCTACGTGCACTTTTGGTTAATCCATGAGTGCTTTTGCTTACTAATCTACGCGTACTTTCAGTTCGTAAACGGTCATCGTTCTGCTCTTAATTAATTTGAGATCACGGGTGTCATTGGACTATATTAACTGACTAAAAGTACGGGTAGATTAAGCTCTAAGTTTCAACGCGTAGAACTGTACTCGTACGAACCCTTTGGCGCTTCATAAAAATAACTATTTGCTGACTGCACGTTTCTACTAGTTCACCAACAGCCAAACAAATACATAGGACATTTCAATCATTCACGTGTCAGACTGACGCACGAAACGCCCTGTCTTGTGAAAGGTCGACGGTTGAAGAACACGCAGTGCTGGCCCAATGGACCACAGTTCGCAGTCACGTTATACTTACACGATTTTCACTCTGTTGTGGAATGGGAAGCCTGTGAATTGTTGACGCGTATGGGTTTTACACGTTAACGCGTGCAGGCTTAACTTTTAACGCGCAAATCTATTTCGTAACGGGTTAATGTGCTGCAAAGTTGAATGTTCGCACGGTGTATCGTGACACATCAAGCTGGTAGACACGGAGTCCAAGAACATATTGATTATTTAGACTTGTGCATATTTGTACTTAATTAAATGCGGCAGCTTAACCCTTTCAGTTTTGTGTTAGTATTGTTCAGCTGAGACGGTGGAATCCGTTACTTTTTCCGTCTTGCTGACATATTGTCGTGAAGAAATTGACATATACCATAATGCAATGAGAAATAACCCCATAGACTGAAAACCCTGTGACTGAGTGGGACTGACCTGTTATGATGTGATGAGAGGACAGTTTCAGAGACAACTTCCACCATGCAGTTTGTCATTTCCTTTTTGAATCAATCATAAAACCGATACCCTAATAAATATCGAACTAACAAGGATATATTCAGAATTCGTAGTAATTTCTCGTGTGTATGAGCTATCGTTGATTTGGCCTATTTTAAATTCAGTGACAGATTTGGATCACTGCTGGCATATATAAAAAACAAAGAATAACAGCTTGTAAAACCATGACTATCACAACCTCAATCTAATGAAATTAGTAAAGGAGCAAATGCAAACTACAGACAAGCAACACTCTATGCACATTTACGCAGCGCATTAACACGTTATTCATTACAAACAGGCCTAGATTAACGCAGTTAACGTGTAAACCCGCGCACTCGTGAACAACTTACAGGCCTGTAATTCCATACTTTGTACTGTGCATAGGGGGTCGCTTGTTTAGCCCTCGTTACGGTACCAAGCTTGAAATATTCCGGTTCCAATTTTTTTGACTACCAGACTGCGGTTGTGATTACAAGCTATTATTCGCGGTTATTTACAAACATGCCCACATTAAAGCCATCAAATTCAAAACCGTCCTGGCAAATCAATAAAAATGATACCAAACCCGGTTTTGGCCCATTAACAGATATTAAAAGCGACTTTCCCATCCAGGTCTCTAAAATAAAACAATGCTCTTGGAAAACTTCAACAGATTGGAGGAAAATGTGAAAACTCAATTGGAAGTCTGCCAAACGAGCTAGCAAGCGTGAAGTACACTTTTAGCGAATTACACGGCGATCACGTGGGGAAAAACAACGTACTAAGGGCTATAATGCCCAATCTATGACACAGGGAGTATCCGTTTTAATAAATAATTCCTGCCTTTATAAACTTGGAAGATTGATGACTATGATGCATCAGCAGGTGACGGAACGAGGATTGATTGAAATCATCAAAACATAATCCTAATAACGACCGTGAATTAACATACACGCTGACAATGACATTGAATTGTGAGCACATCTCTGTTACAGTTAGATAGTTGTCAGGGCATCGTTCTTTTATCATTGGTTCCAAAACGAAATGCCAGTTCAGCTAACTAACACTCTCTGACTGACCGCTACATCATAAACAGATCAGTCCCAATCAGTCCCAGATGGTTCTAATCAATCTCAGCGGTCATTTTTACTTCCATCGTGAACTTCATCAAGACACTAAGAAAGACAGTTGCAACGGTAACGAATTCCACTGCATCTGTCAGTTTCTGAATATATTCACGTACAAATGAAAGGACGAAGTTGCCGTGCAGTAAGTAATCAATCAGGGTTTTACACGTTAATTAAGTTAACGCGTACAGGCTTGACTAATTAACGCGCTAATCTATTTCGTAACGGATTACGTGCTGCGAATATGAATCATCGCCTTGCGAACATGCACAGGAGACCCCGCTTTCTGGTTACTGCGGGCATGATTTGCACGGTTCCTAGCTCCATCTTAACTCAGGCATGGTATCCGACTGGTCTAGCATCTATGTTCAATTTGACCCTGGCGAGAGACCAAGTGACGCAAACCATATCCGTATTCATACCTAACCGATTCAAACCATGGCTGAAATGACCGCGGTAATCAGCCACCGCTAACAATTCAGCCAGGTCGCAAGCGTGCTCCTCCTTTGTACCCACTGCTACCATGCACTTTGTGACAAATCTCTTTACTTCGTCGACAGGCACCACCACTTCGTCGTGCGACATTTTCGCCTATTTGTCACCGCTGGGCTCTGGGATGCACACAGAAGAGGAGGCAACCATGCAGTATGTGTGTAACAGCTGGGACATTCCGTCTCAGTGCTTTGGTAACTAAATACATTTACACATGTGCAGATCGGTTGACTTCACTTGGTACCCACACAGGGCTAACATCCTGACGTCACTGATAACGTATAACCCGGCAATCCAGAAAGAGTATGAGTGAAGCAGTGCCGGACCCGGGGTCCAGTAGCGGTGGCGAGACTCGCATCTCGCCCACGAATCACTCACCAAGACTTGATGGACACAATCTCTTTTTGCTCAAGATTAGTCACACAAATGACGTCGATGGCACATGCAGGCAGGTCCGGTCCTCTTAACAAAAATTATCTTTAATTTAGTTCCATGGGTATATTGGCTGCACGTTTATAATCCCAGGCGAGTCAACTGACTCGTAGGCTTGACACGGTGACTACACACAGGAACTTGGTTTCTAGTTGTGAACAGTGCGGGGCCGGAGAACTAAGTAGAGTAAGTTTGATTTTATGTGCATGAGGACCCGTCGATTTCTCTTGAAATGACAAATGGCGAGAACAACACTTGGTGATAAATTTATGCTACCAGCTCTGAAGGGGTGTTTCAAGTTCGGACACCGAAATTTACAGAGTACTGAAGTTTGGTTGCGGACTTCTTTGGTCAGCCGATGTAAAGTAAAATAGAGCATATAGGTGGGCAGTCAGAGAATGAAAAAAGGAGGTTTTGGCCAGAGTTTTGAGTTGGGAGGGACACGGCAGATATACTTTATCCATTTGGCCACCAGACCAGATTCGCACCCCGAACTGCCAAATGAAATCTGGGAGACTTTTTTAGCCCCCTCCCCACCCCAAATCCGCCATTGTTGGCAACCCTGCGGATATATGTTGCGTGGGAATGACAGATGAACCGTTTGACAAATTCATTGATGACCTTTCGAAAGACAAAGGTTTTAACTTCTAAACTCTCGCGTTCACTTATATACGTATAGAAAACGCGTGTGAATTGGTTTTGCGTGTCCCTCCTACCTTCAAGATGATGATCATGAACGCGTTCAACTGACTCGTTGTATTGTCGGCTTGCACGAAACCAACTGTGTGCTGGAGGCCGCGGAACGAGGCTGCAGGCGACAGTGTTCGGCTAATTACGAAATAAATGCGAGTGGGTTCGAAATGCCAGATGTAAAGGCCACCAGGTGGTAATTGGTACTCAATTTTTACATTTTACATCGCAGACATAGAGTCCGTGCCTGTTGATGCCGTAAAATGCTCTGTCGGACCATAACGCCAGTTCATCTAGGACCGTGACGGAGAATGCATTCCAAGCAAAAAGGGATGGTTGTAATTTTCAAAGCAATGTTAAATTACGCTATATTACACGTTCAGCATGAGAAAGCTGTTAAACTATTGTTATGCTGAGCTCCGAGTCAGTTGGGTAATCGGTTTCTGCAGAGACGCCCCAAGGCACTTGTAGGCCTACGCGAGGCTACTTGGCTCTTACATGGGCGGCCAGGATTTTTCTGAGACTGATTCAAAACTGATGTTAAAAATGGCACTGATTTCAAAGTAAAAAGTTTTACAACTTCCATTAAAACAGCCTGAAAACACCACTCAGTACATTTAATATATAAAAACAAACACAATCGCACTGCCTTTGCGCATGTAATCTCGCCTTGTTTCCACAAGGGCTGGTAACGAAATAAGGCACTGGTTGAAGCGGACAAAAACCCGGCAGATTGAAAAAGTACATAACGCCAGGAAAAGGCTCACAGAGTGAGAGACACAGAGCTAGCATTTCAACTTATTCAACTATTCCCACTAATCGCTGCGCCACCTGCAGGGATAGGCTGATTACAAACATTATGTCAGCTACAGGCTCACAGCTTGACAAACGCAGAACCCACATTTTAACTAATTCAACTATTCCCACTAATCGCTATGCCACCTACAGGCAGACAGATAAAGCACATCGCGCTGGCAAAAGGCTCACCAGACACAGAACACGCATTTCAACTAATTCAACTATTCCCACTAATCGCTGCGCTACCTACAGGAACAGACTGATAACAATCATGACATCAGCAAAAGGCTCTCAACTTGACAGACACAGAACATGGAAACACGGTTAGGTAGATCAAGTAGAAAATGCATTTCAACTAATTCAAATACTCTTACTAATGGCTGCGCCACCTGTGGGCAGGTAGATAACGTACATAACGTCATCATCAAGATCACGATTTTAGAGACTCCAAACACGCATTTCAACTAATTCAAGTATTCCATTAATCAATACGCCACTTGAAGGCAGAAATATAAGGCCACCTACGGGGATGACCCACTAAATAACGGGTAGATAAAATTAGGTAGATCAAGTAGAGCAGGTAGATAAAGTTCATGATATAATCAATGGGGTCACCATTTTAGAGACTCCATCCACGCATTTCAACTAATTCAACTATCCCCACTAATCGCTATGCCACCTGCAGGCAGACAGATAAAGCACATGGCGCTGACAAAAGGCTCACCAGACACAGAACACGCCTTTCAACTAATTCAACTATTCCCACTAATCGTTGCGCCACCTACAGGAACAGACTGATAACAATCATGACATTAGCAAAAGGCTCACAACTTAAGAGACACAGAAGAGGCATCCGAAGTAATTCAACTATTTCCACTAATCACTGCGCCACCTGCAGGAACAGAGAACGTACATGACATCATCAACTGGCTCACAAGTTTAGAAACTTCAAACACGCATTTCAACTAATTCAACTATTCCCACTAATCTCTACGCCACCTGCAGGCACACCTGATATCAAACATGAAGTCAGCAACAGGCCCACAACTTGAGAGACAGAGAACACACATTTCAACTAATTCAACTATTCCCACTAATTGTTGCGCCACCTGCAGGCAAGTCAGTGACTCGGGTCTTTCTGTCTCACATTGTCAGTGATACTTTAGATGGCGCTACAATTGGTTGAATTAGTTGAATTAGTTGAATAGCTCAGTGCTGGATAGGTTGAGCTGACTTGGGATTTGTTGGATTCAACTAATTCAACGATTCCTACTAATCAGTGCGTCACCTGTGGACAGGGGGCTAACTTACATGATGTCATCCACAAGCTCAATGTTAGAGACACCAATCACGCATTTCAACTAATTCAACTATTCCCACTAATCGCTGCGCTACCTGCAGGGGCAGTTTGATAACAAACATGATGTCAGCAATAGTCTTACATCAGTGGTGATGACAGGATAAGTTGAGATAAGTTGGGATTAGTTGGGTACAACTAAACATTCTGACATGTATGGCAGGATGCCATAATTTTGTATTCCCATACGAAAATATTCAATAGGATCCTATGGGACTCCTATGGGATCAAGAAATTCCTATAGGAATATCGATTTCCTATAGGAAATATTTCACAAATCAGATTTCTAAACATTTTAACAAACAAATAGCCTAAGAGTATATAGTAAAATATCGGTTTGTTTTTTAGTAATTTCAGCTCTTCTGAGTCATTCATTTTTGTAAATTTTAATATTCAGGCGAGTCTTAATACATGTTCAAGTTTGTTAAGTGCTTCGTAGAATCCTATTGAACTTCCTATAGAATCCTAATGAACTGCCTACTCGGGGTTTATTAAAGTCTTATACGAATTCCTATAGGTTTTTTATAGGATACCCTAAAGGATTTCTATAGGATTTCCTGTTGGATGCTTTAGGAAATCTTATATGATCCTACTGGATTTCCTATAGAATCCAATAGGAAATCCTATAGGATCTAATAGGAAATCCTAGTAGGATCATATAGGATCCAATAGGAAATCCTATTCGAATTTTTCGTAAGACGCCGGCTCTAGAATTTTGAGTTGGGGGAGGGCAGGGCAGAGTAGGCCATTAGCCAGGATTTTGCCTGTCTGACATTCGTACCCGCGAACTGCCAAATAGAATCTGGAATTATTTTGGGGGCATGTCCCCCCGCCCCACTAAACCCGCTACAGCTCTGTTAAACTTGAGTTGTTACCTAAAACGGATATAGAGTTGGACCTATTACTCTCATCAAAAACCGTCCCATATCACATCTTTGGCGACAGGAGTCAACAATTTCCGTTACCAAACGAGCACAGTGGAACCAATCAGCGACTCAAGAAAATGCTTCAGAGATGGGATGATAACCTCTAAATTCAAGACGCATTCCTCCAGAGTTCCATCAGCTCAAATAAGAGGTGTATCGCACGAGGGGTAGGCCTACACAAGTCAAGTCGCTCAATTACACTGCTCGTACAGGTTACACAATTAAAGGCGAAGACAACCTTATTCCATGTCATTTTGAGCAAAAATAAGGTTGGTTGATTATCCTAGACATATTTTCCACTTAATTACAGCTTCTCGTAATTTTGTTAATTACTCGTCCGCTACTGCGGAAGTGACGTTGTAGGAGGCAAGCATTTCGCGCCAATTTCTTTTCATATAGTCTGACTGTGAAAGCTGCCGAGTCAGTCATTGTTCTACCTCGGTTATGTTAAGTTCCGTCGTCGTTTGCTTTCATTTACTAGTCAGTCAACATGCCACACTGTTGCTGCGTACCGGAATGTACTATTTATCGGCTCACGCGCGCTTTGGGAGTGCCTTTGCATCGCTTTCCGATGATGACACACTTCGCCGTACTTGGCTCGTTCGTGTGAAGAACGCAGCGTTACCCGTCCACGCAACGTACAAAGCAGTGGAGAATTACCGTGTGTGTGACAAGCACTTTCTGCCGTCCGATTACGAAAGGAATCTGTACGCTGAACTGATGAAGGTCCCTGCGAAACAACGCCTGAAGAAGGATGCCATTCCGTCTGTGTTGATTCCCGGCAGTGCCCCGTCGCCACCCCCGAGAAGTGCGTTTTTGAAGCGAGAAGCCTCGCGAGCTGTGGCCAGTACAG
>NMRA01000330.1:111345-144396 GCA_002633005.1 Phoronis australis
AAAAGTAGAATAGAACAGATTCGCACGGTAAAGTCAACGCAAAACCAAGTGGCGGAAAACGCTTGCCTCCTAAAACGTCACTTCCGGAGTAGCGGACGAGTATTTAATAAAATTACGAAAAGCTGTAATTAAATGGAAAATATGTCTAGGATAACCAACCAACCTTATTTTAGCTCAAAATGACATGGAAAAAGGTTGCCTTCGCCTTTAAGTTTGCACAACATTCTTTCACAGTGCTACGAAAGGTATAGGTGGCGCTGAGTCAGAGGGTAGGGTCATATCAGCCCTTACAAAAATGAACTTAAGTTTTCATCGAAAAACTTCAGTTTTTGGTCTGAAAAACTTAAGTTTTCACTCACGAAAACTTAAGTTTTTCGCGAAAAATTAAGTATTTTGGAACAAGTTTTTTGGAACGAACTTAAGTTTTCATGACTTAAGTTTTCAAGAACTTACGTTTTTCCTCTAAAGCTTAAGTTATTTTCCAGAAACTTATTTTTTTTCGCCAAAAACTTATATTTTCAGCGAAAAACTGAAGTTCATTTTTGTAAGGGAAGAACAGCAGTTGCAATGCGTAGTATTTCAATTTTTCTGTTGTAATTAACGGATTTTTCTGCTCATACCATTACCACGGACGCTCATGACAGCGAAAACCGCAATTATTACAGGCATAATCCAACAGGAGCAAAATCAGGCCTCATTTGGCTCAGACTAATCACTCATGCATTGATTGCGCCATGAATAAAAGAATTTTCGGATGAACTGAGCCACCTATTTGTCAACACAGATAAACACAGAACCTATAAAGGTTAGCATGAGTGTTCTTAAGTTATTTGCTCATTTATTTTTTTTGTTTTTGATTAGATAAACAACACAAATCATGTCTTCCGCGTATACGGAACTTTATCCAGACTCGAGTGTCGCGCAACTTGCACGGGAACGCATAATGGACTAAACTGATATCTGGACAAGCCTCGCTTTAGAAACAGGACTATCCACTGGGGCTGAATCCAAATGGGAAGTTTTTGTAATGGTTTGGCTGGATTGTTCACTATAAAGTCACACACTAGCAACCCCGCGCAGATCCAGACTACCTCACTATCAACACCGATTGCGAGGAAGACCGTGTAGGCCTCTCATGAGGGTTCGTTGGCATTACAACGAAAAAATTCAATTTTCTACAACAACTCAGCTTTGATAGTCGAAAAATTCCTACACGAATGGTGACGAGAACCGGCAGCTCTTATCCCCGACAACCACAACCCGTATCTGTCGGCCCAAATCCGAGTCCCTCCTGGCCCGGTCAGTCACAAAAATCAAGTGGTTAATACTTGTATACTTAAAACAGGTTCTAGAGGACCTAAAGGTGAGTCAACAATGGACTCCTCCATAGAACACACCTGCAACTTTTCATCATGCTTCTTCATGTAGTTTGGAGGATAGGGAGGCGGGCAACAATAAAAACAACAATGGGACAAAATCCGTCTGAAACAGGACTTGAACTGTCTTCTACCTTAGATAACAAATTCCATGCGCATCCATCAAGGAATTTGATGGCTTTCAAGACAAGTGCCCAGAAAAACAAAATGGCCACCATTGCCAGTAGTTCAGATTTGACACAAAATCCACAGTATTGTTCTCACCTCAGTAAAAACTCATAGATTTGATGTGATGTAGATCCGCACTATCAAATAACTTAGCAGATATTTAGCCACATGCTGTGAGTATTTGCAGGGTTTAGGGAAAAGGTGGGTTTTATTGATTATTTTTATTAATTCATTTAGTGGTCACAATATTTTTATTAATTCATTTAGTGGTCACAATATTTTTATTAATTCATTTAGTGGTCACAATATTTTTATTAATTCATTTAGTGGTCACAATATTTTTATTAATTCATTTAGTGGTCACAATATTTTTATTATTTAAGGATAGTAACTGACAACTGTAGCTGGACACCGACCTGGTATCTTCCCTTTTTCATGTATCAATGAACATTTGTAGTTTACCGAAAGACAATTTATTATGGATTGTTCATTGTTGACAGTTTAATTAGCGTGATAAAACACAGTTTGGATATGTCATTGAGACTAAAATCTGTTGCATATGGAATTCTTGCTGAGTGCCATACTGCTGAGTATACATATACACAATATACTGTATACACATACACAATATACAGTATACACATACACAATATACAGTATACACATACACGATATACAGTATACACATACACAATATACTGTATACACATACACAATATACAGTATACACATACACAATATACAGTATACACATACACAATATACTGTATACACATACACAATATACAGTATACACATACACAATATACAGTATACATATACACAATATACTCTATACATATACACAATATACTCTATACATATATACAATATACTGTATACAAATACACAATATACAGTATACATATACACAATCCTAACATAAAATCCTTCCTTTTAAGCTTCACTTCAGTTTCATCTAAAAATGTATAAATATTTTCGAAACTGATGAAGATGGCATATTCAAAGGCTTGCTACAAATTGCCTTAAACTTGATGCTCAACTGTTACAGTAACAGGTCAAGCGAGAGGGTCTTTGACATTGATGATGGAGTAGACAGCACTGGTTATTTCAAAATATGGAGCTTTGCTCTGATCTGTGATGTTGTGAGCCTCAAATGACTTTCAAGGGTTCGACTCCCAAGCCTTCTGCTACAGTATTCTGAAAACATCAAATGAATGACAATCCTGGTTCTAGTCTATGTATCAAAAAACAGATAAGTGTGTTGGCATTAAGCCAAAATATATAAACACACGTCGAACTAAAGATATTTTGAGTTGAAACAATAAGTTTCGACAAGTTGTAAATATGACATGCCTAAGACCTTGTTATCCGTTTTTAAATGAAAGGATTAGGGTAAAATCATGTCAACTTTGCAAAAAATAATTTAAGGACACCTAACCTTGTTGTGAATGCTATGCTTCAAAACTAAAATATAACAAAGCATCTATTTAGTTTATATAAAGACAATAATTTTGTGAAGCGTAGCAACATGTTCCGGTGGTAAAACACCCACCAATGCCAAGCTTTATTCGGAAAATGGATGCCAGGATGGATACAGGTACAATACACAGACAATTCCAAAACCTGCAAAAATACCAGAACAGGATTCGCTGATTGGTAGCCAATCCTGCTTTGTTTGGAAGGTAACGGATACCTCCAGACTTATCACACTTAGTCATTGATGACTTTCAGTATCACATCAATACTTACCATATGTTTTACCAGATTAGTATGGTAAGGTATGCCTCCAGACTAGTCACACTTAGTCATTAGTGACTTTCAGCATCACATCAATGCTTACCATATGTTTTACCAAGTTTGGATGGTAAGGTATGCCTCCGGACTCATCACACTTAGCCATATGTTGTCTTTCTGGATCACCAGCAACTAGCACTTCTTTCTCACCCTCTGCCTAAATTACAAAAGTGTAATTAATGGACAACTTTTGGTGTTAATCAAGTATGCAATAGTTTTGGTTCCGTGAACAAATCAAGATGTGCAAGTTGTTCACCAGCTAGAGGAGTGGGATACGGGCTATAGTCACACCATTCACGTCAATCAACAGAGATGACACCGATGTGATAGTGCTTTCTCATTGCTCAGAGTACATATATTTGATCTTTTACACCTTAAGTCACAAATTTTTATCTGAACATTGGGCAAAAAGCTGGCAACTGGTCACCTCACTGATTCCAACCATACAAGCAATAGTTTGCTAGTAGCCGTTATTAGCTCGGTCCTCACTACAATCGTTACTTGGGTGGGAAATCTGGGATAAAAAGTAACACATCACCAAATGCTGAAGTGTGGCATAACAAAAGGTTTCTTTAAAAGTGATATGAAGATCCTGCTGTGAAGCGACACTACAGTCATCTGTGTGGTCTGCTGCGGATCGAATAAAGATTCGCTGGCAAGTAGTCAGCTCTCTTTACAACTGGTTGTCGACCGGTCGACAACTCATTTCTGACCAGTCGGACAAAAATTTGCAACACCACAGTCTTCGGTGGCAGCAAATGTTAATCTGGGCCGGATTTGTGAACAAGTCTAAAGGAATCATGCTCATTAGTGGAAGTTAAAGTGGGCTTATTATTTCATCGGGAAGCCGTGTTTTGATAATCATTCATAAACACTTAACTATTATAAACGTGTGCAGACACTCTTGACATAATACTTTTTAGAACTTGGCTTAATTCACGTGACATAAACACATTACTCACTTGAAACAACCACTCCCTGATTATTTAATTCAAAGTCAAAAAATAGTACAATGAACTGAACCTCGAACATCAATTGCTTATTGACAAAACAATATAAGAAACACAATTGATTCCATTTTTCGGAAAAGCACCTGTATGAAATGATGAGTTGCTTCCTTCAATGTCCTGAAAATTTCCAAAGATGTGGAACAGAATTTTTACTCATAGCCAGAAAATAATCACAGGTGTCTAATTAAAACAATGAATTGTAAGAAAAATTCATGATTTAGTACAATATAGCACTCCTTTTGGCAACAGTACAATGAAATTATACAAAAAGTAGCAAGTTATTGATACAGTTCCCAGTAATATCAGCATTATCACGTACATGCACAGTGTTACGTCTTCAAGCATCTAAAAGATCAGTTCTTAAAGCAACTTATTTAACATTATTTAAACAAACAACAAATTTAAATAACATTTATGGTCAAAATAAAACAGACACAACTGTCAGTTTCAATAGACCATATTTCATACAAGATTGATGAAGCAAACATTGAAAAAAGAATAAATTCTCTACGTCAAACATGCGAGGGCCTCGTTTGAGTCAACTAATCAGATGTACTTACTGGCTCTGTACCTCTACAGTCAGATATTAATGTCGACATTCTGTCTTTGAAACCTGGAGCAAATACGTCAGGGTTAATAGCCACAAAACACTGACCCTGAAACAAGAAACCAATACACAGTCGAGAATCATAATAATCAGAAAATTATCTACAGATCGAAAAACACATGGCACATAACATTTTGATCGATATTAAATGAGAATGAAAGATATTGTCTTCATGCTGTTGTGTTGGTCATCCAAAGCACACCATAGTATGCCAAGAATTGTACCATGACACTTAGTTTACCTCAAAATCCAACTGCTGCCTGGTGGTTTGGTAATTGGCCCAATTATGTTGTACATCCAATAGAATTAAAGGGGAACATAACATTGCATCATGTGTCAACATAGGATTCTTTACATGAGAACAAAACACCGTGAGCAATGTAGAGACATATCAAATTTCAGAATACGATAAAAATTCTCGAGTTTGGAACATTCTCTTTAATTTGTGACACAGAAATTCAAGCAGAATTTGAATTTTCTTGATTCTGAAGATTGTGATTTGACCTATTTTGGCATTCATCATATTTCTCATATTTGGATACTGCATTCTCCGTATTGCACAGAGTCTGAAAATATGACTTGGAATTTCATAAAATTGTCAAAAACTGCTGCCAATGCAACCTTTCCATGCGTCTTCATAGCGTGTATCGGAAGGAAATGATCATTTGTCATAGACCTGAATCTTGAGTTTGGGATGGCCAATATTACCCATTTCTAAAATTCAGTACAAGTTCTGACCTTAAGCAGAATAATTTATTTTTCACAGTCCCAAACTGGAAAATTTGTACCATAATCCCAGTTATGTCAGAAAAATGTTATTTGCATATGTAGGAAAACTAAGGCTGCAGAGCGTTTTGTGGCTAACTGAGAAAGCTGGCACATGTGCTGCAGAACCCTTGAATGATCTGAATCTAAATAGTAAAACCACAAACTAATGCATTTACACCATATCCCTCTTTTCTGTACAACTGTGTGAGAGCTTGACTTATTGACTTACCTTATGCCAAGAAAAGCCAAATAGGAGGTTCTAATAGTTTACTAAATACTCATAGAAATTCAGAGACATTTGAGTGACATTATGGCTACCACCTGGTGTCAAGACATACTAGATGTGCTATCTGGTCGGTCGTCTTCCAGTTGCGTACATGAGGACCAAAATTGGCACCAGCCAGTACTCCACAGAAGATCTCCACCATCATACCCAGTCCGTAACCTTTATAGCCACCTGAAGATTGAAAGAGACAGAGACATCAACAAGCAGCAGAAGCAGAAGCAGCAGCAGCAGCAGCAGCAGCAGCAGCAGCAGCAGCAGCAGCAGCAGCAACATTGCCTTCAAGTTCAAAAGTCTAAAATATTTTATTGGCCAAACAAATGAACATTAAATCAGATCACTCAATAAAAATTTAGGAATACCTACAACACTGAAGAACATTGATGCTATGTATATTGCTGGATTCCATTTAAATGATTAAAATACTGAAAAAAGATACCTTTTGGAACCAAAGAAACCGTACCACGCATAGAATGTATACAGCTATTTTGTCCATATCTCACGGACTTGTTTCACCACCGGGTGCACCCTTTGACATAGAATAAAACAACAAAAACAGTCTCAAAGATTCGCTAGTGTCGGGGGGAATCCCGCAACGAATCTAACTATGCTGCAGGTAGGTCAAGTCCTGAGTCTTTGTTAAGACTAGGTATATGGACTAGAATCTCAATAGCCTCTCGTACCTTGTGTTTCCACTTATCCGGGTGTAGACCCAATATACTAAAGTCCTCATCACAGATCTGGTGATGTAGGTGAGCTGGCATGCTCGTGTACAGCAGTAGTACATTGTAGGTTTAAGGTTGAGTTATGATGACCCTTAACCCTGGTCGATAACTGGCGACTCGTCTCTTCGATGTAGTTGTCGTTACACAAATCACATTTGTATTCATAAATCACTCTCTCGTTGTCAGCAGAAACAAGTTTCTCGGCTCTGTTGAGCAGAGTCCGTTCTATTGATCATTTGTGAGACAGATGGTGATTCGATGCGAAGCTGAGGTACTGATCAGTGTGCGTAGGTTTGAGGTAAACGGAAGTGGAGCTGGAACCATTACGGTGATTCTCTACACATTCTACGTGAGGTATGGTTTCTTTGGTTCCAAAAGATATCTTTTCTTACTGAAGAACAGTGTTATAAAATTAAAAATCATCACCTACTTCATAAACTGTTGAACACTTCAGCAACAAAATGTTAGTCAGTGATTTCATATGGTACAGTTGGAGCTAATCCGATATTGTATGGGAGTGACCAGTATGTAATAGGCAAACTGCAAGTTGCGATTATTAGCAGGTCAAGTTACAAAAACTTGCTCAAACGAGAGAGAAGGCATACAAGTACAGTCCTTAGCACAAAGCATGAAATTTACAAAGCTTTAGATGTTAGTTTTAGTACTGGTAATTGTTGCGGTTGCTAGCAGGCCAAATGGTAAAAACATGCTTAGCCTACATGTACATAATTCAAACAAGAAAGAAGTCATAGTGTAAAGCTAAGGTAAGATTTTTGTTCTTTTCTCTCCAACAGCAATCTGAGAACGAGGCTGTAAGAACAAGCTTTACATGACTAAAGAGGTAAGGTAATGGATTATGGGTATAATCCAACCCCACATGAGAGCTTTCCTTCGTTCAATGACTTTATCAGATTATGTCAGTTATGAACATCTGAGAACACACCGGTCTTTTGCTACCTGCAAAGGGCAGTGTTTTGTCTGGTATGACAGGACACAGGCCAATTATCAACCACGCTTCAAAGAGTCATGTTTAGACAGAATAGATTGTCTTAACTTCAGTTGTAGTAAATTGGTCAATTTTGGTGATTGAAAATCAAAACATGATCACCATATGAAGAGGAACTATAAGACTGAATTGGTTGGTTTATGTTCAAACATTTTTATAACTTTTATTTTTAATTGCACAGCTAGCCCAGTTAGGCTAGAAATAATACTATCAGAGATTAGACCAATCATCGAACAAAAAAGAGCAAGCCATCCAAGCTCCAGCCATAAATACCATAACGGAATTAATCAATTGTGTAAGATACCAGCTATGCTGGTCAACCGCCCAACTTGTTCACTTGCTATCTGATCAACTAAGTTGGGGACAACGGCAAGCGCACAAATGCAATGACTATACTTACCACTGATTTCGGGTCCTCCAACATGTAAAAGTCCCCCACCATTTAATACGTCTTTCGGATCACTGGATACCTAGGAACAGCGAAGACAAACAAAACATAGTTCAGGAAATGCATTCCAAATAGCCTTTTGTTTTAGCACTGTTTAAGGTTATGTAGGACCATATAAACAAATTGACTCAGTCTGTAACTAATCAAGTATTTCATTCAAGTCCAACTTTTGTTGAAACAATATAAAGTCTAATGTTTACATATTATGTAGATGATCGTTATCACTCAAGTCCTGTTCAAATCGAACACATAATGTCAAATTATTACGCCTTTAAATAATTAAATGCACTCACTTTGTATTATTCCTTACGATACACTGCTTATCAATATATTCAAGTACTGTGGCGTATACGGAATACGCAGTTCAGCTATGGACATAGAGGTGGTTCGTTGGAACCGATAGAGATGAGATTGAGTCTAAGTTATAAGCTGCAGATCGTAAAACAGAACAAACGCACACTATCAGTGCGCAACAACAACTACAGCTGAGATTAAAATGAAAGGAATATACATAAAGACTAGAGATACAAGAATTAACCAATCAAATAAGATGTACAAATAAGGGATGCACTATGTTGACAAAAAGATCTTGGAATAGGAAGCATTTACCAATGAATTCCCTTCTCTAAGAAAATGGCAGTAAACAACAAAGAATGTTGTGCATAATATGATGACTAAACCAAAATGATGCTTAAAAATACAATAATACATTCTGTGACAAGTACAGTACCTTAAATTACTAACCTTGCCATTAGAATCAACACCCCAGCTGAGTGGCATTTTTTCACCTTTTCTGTCTTGATACTCAACCTAAGCATAAAGGCAAAGCAATTCAAAATGCACCATTGGACTTTCCCCAGGAGAGCAGAAACCAAGTTTATCTACTGGCCAATGTCCATTTTGTCATGATGCTGACTTCTAGGTTCTTTAAAATATCTCCTTCAAACAACCATGTCCTATTTTGCTCATTCCTGAAAATGTCCATGTCTTTGTGAACGCCATCTATGGAGAATGCAGATCACACAACAAATGCAATTATTAAGTTTAAACAAACTTAAATCAGTTGCTTGCATAAACATTCATTATATCCACCTCTGAATATTCAAAAACGTCCATCATGTATGAATATTCGCAAATTTCATTCACAAAGGCCCAACTTTGGATCAATGACCAGCCCCCATTTTCGATTTCTTAACTTGATGACCTGGATGAGAACAGTAATACCATTGTGTGTAATAATCAACCAAAAACCAATGAATACTTACAAAATGAATTTTTATCAACCAATAATTTCCAATAGTTCATATCAAAAAGTTATGTGCCTACTACACCTTAGCAAAGTCTTTTCTGACTGCGACTGTGCAGACAACACAGGTTTATAAATCGACTTCTAAATTTCCATGCTCAACTACAGCTTAACGTTCAACCACCAAATTTTAGTTAATTAACAGGGTCGGATCCAGGGATTTTGAGTTGGGGGGGCGGGGGCAGGGCAGAGTGTTAGCCAGAATTTTGCCCATCAG
This sequence comes from Phoronis australis, assembly GCA_002633005.1. Classification (NCBI taxonomy): domain Eukaryota; kingdom Metazoa; phylum Phoronida; family Phoronidae; genus Phoronis; species Phoronis australis. The sequence continues at coordinate 121,057 of NMRA01000330.1, forward strand.
AAATTTACACCCTGCACTGCCAAATGGAATCTAGGAGAATCTTAGAGACGCCAAGGCCCCCCCCTTAAATCTGCCACTGATTAATGTTAACGCCCTGAATAGACATGGTAATAAACACAGTTATGGGTGGGTGGGNGGGGGGGGGGGGGGGGGTGTTAGGAGGTCTATTAGTAGTAGGTGAGCAAACTAGGCATGGTGAGGCGCAATATTAAGTGAAGAACAAAAAAAAAAATATATGCCAGGTGTATGGAGCGAGGCGCGAGGAAAATAACAATCATAAATCAAAACCCTTATTGTCCCAGATGTTCACTTACTTTGCCCAATGCCACAGTTGATGTTGCCATGTCCAGAACAAAACTGTCTCCATCTTGAGCAGGGGCAGACATAGCAATAGGATTGGTGCCAAGGATTGGCTGGTGAGAAAAAACAATCACAGAATCAGTGACTAAACACAAGATATAAGGATACCAAGAGCAATGCAAATCAATAACATGCACATACGCCGATGACCAGGACAAGCATTACAGTGTTTTGATAATTGTTCCATTCTTGCTCATTGAAAATATGACACCCTGGTAGTCACCTATCATCCCCTTAGTCGCCAACAAGGTCACATTTGCCCCCTTGCTGAAAACGTCTGACTATGCGATCTCTTGCATATAATATAATTACGTTTAAGTTTCTTCAAATTAGAACTTTTATTTAATCAAAAATTTAAACATGAGTGAACAAGAAAAGACATTTTTACTTGATTATTGAAAATTCTACAGCTGTCATCAACAAACACATGGTGAAATTTTGGCAAAACAGCAAATTGTGTCAAAAATCATAAAATGCCACTTTTGGCCACTATTTTTTCGAATTTGAAGAAATTGAAGTTCTTTTTCAATAATGGCCATAAGAGGTAGATGCAGTGGTGATAGTCTGCAACGTACTGATTAGAAAGTCAGATCAGAAACTTTTATTTGAATTAATTCAGGTATATAAATTTGCTTATCGGGAGGTTTCCAAATTTTACAGAGAAATAAAAGGTTGAAAATGTCACAAGCTGCACCACATGGCATCCAACATGAAAGGCGTTATAAAAACATTGACCTTGTTTGGTTTCAACTTCAGAAAGCCGCTCCTGATTTGAGATCAAACCCTGATATCCATTAGTCCAAAAACCTTCCTGTGTTCTTTTGTCTGGCACCAGGATTCACATGGCAGTTATCTCCCATGGTTCAAGGAGCTACTAGAACTGAAACTTAACACATCTATTTTGGCTAATTGTTATCCTATTTCTCAAGTTAAAAATGATCGGAGCTCAACTTACTATGAGCAACTTAATTTCAGAAGCCGAACAGTTTGAAAAAACATCAGTTTTAATCCATGATACATCAATTTATTTTAGCCGGTGTTTTACAGCTAGAAAGCCATCAATACTTCGATAGTTGCTTTACTTTACACAATATTTCCTTAGATCAGATTTCCTGATAAACAGGCCTTTTGAGGACAGATCCATTGACAAGTGCAGTGAAACTGAATGAGCTTCAAATGTTGGTGAATATCATGTACTTCCTTTGTGATATTTTGCTCAGTATGCTATTCTTATTTATTTATTATTTTACTCAGCAACAGTTCACAAAGCCAATTAATCATCTATTGACAGATAGCGATGGGAGCAAGGAAACAGTTTTCACAAGGGTAACACCACTGACATAAACAGTTAACAACTGAAAGCTTTTTTTATCTGAAAGTTGACAGGTGACGTCTTCAGCCAAACACAAACAAAACTCCAGCAGGCGCATAAAAACAAAGTCAATGATCGGCTTCAGAAGCAAATAAGTTTGAAGCCCAGCTTTCATGAGTTGAAGAATAATGAAATCTGATTTTGCTTTGTAGGCCTCAGCCCAATGTCATTTTCCACATTACGTAATTACAGTTATATTCTGCAGTGGCTTTACAGTCGCATTCCATCCAAGAAGCAAACTTTTATTTTGACGAGTAACTGCTACGAAATTGGGCTTGGCTAATCCTACCTTACTCAGACAGAAAGTGATTTCTTGTTTGTGAAGAACTGACAGTTTGTCATCCCTCGAGATGATTCTCAGTGCTTAAAATGACAAAAGAAGCCAACTTGTAGAGCCTGGTCTCAGGCAATGATTTGTCAGATGCTTCAGAGCCTAAAGTTAAAGGTCGAATTTTAATGATTTCATTAATACCAAGTGGTTCGAATAAAAATTTGTTTCTTGTGATGGAAATCCAGTTTATATCCACATCAATGTTAACACAAACAAACCAACAACTTTTTTATTATTTGACTTAAAATAGATACCTGAAAAATGTGCAGAGTCTTAAGACAAAACGAGTTGAAAGTGCAGTTATGCAGCAGCTAGTGAACACTTTTGTTGAGCAGTGAGCACTCAGTGTAATACATACCTTCTTTGCTCTTGTGGGAACAACAAGAGGCGAGGTGTTAGTGAAGGCCATGCCCTGCAAGGGGTGATAATTAATGCCCGTCATTTTAAGTTGTTTCACACACACCAAGGTCAAGGACAAGAGACCACAATGTAACTTACTTATGTATACCTCTTATCATGAGAGGACTGAACATATTTGGTTCATGTTTGTGTGCATGAATCTGGACCATGCACAAATTGTTCATCTGCTACTACCGTAAGTAAAGTTGAATTAATTTCCATTTTCAGATCAAGGAATCCCCTTATTACCTATTTTGATTGATGAAATCCCAAAAGATTTGCCTCATTTTTTTCAATATACATTCTGTTTTCTGTGTTAGTGCTGACTTCTAGACTCTTTCACGAACCTCAAGAATAAAAACATGGACCCCAAAGGTTTTGGAATGCGAGCCCACCGAACCACAGTATTTGGAGGTGTATGGAAAATGGTGCCTGAAGTTCTCGCCATCTTTTGTAATACCTCATACTAGCATTTCCCCACATTTACCAATGACCTGAATTTGAAATGCACATAAAAAGTTCAGTGTGGGGCTATCGTTGTTACACTGTGGTTTCAAGTCCTACTGAAGCAGCAGAGTCTGTAAGCTGCAGCTGCACAAAGCGACTGAAGTAATACATAGCTGTAAAAGGTATGGAAAGAAAACATAAACTGCCCTCTCTAGCCCAATTCGCTCATGACTTACAAGTTTGGCTCTGGTGGGCACTACAATTGGGGATGTATTTGTAAAAGCCATACCCTGAAAGCATTTAAGTGAACACTAATTAGTAGGAAAAGGGAAAGAATGGACTCCTTTTGGCGACTTGTTACCTGCAATAATGATGCCTGATGAAAACCAATTTTGGTCAACAACAAATAACAACTTGAAAGATTATTGTCACGGCGTGACAATAACGGACTCTGCGCGTGCGTATTACTGGAATTATTATGGGAAGTTACAGACAGCAACCCGTTTACCAATATGAAAAGGAATTCTTTAAAATTGTAGGAGAAATTACATATTAATTTTTTGATGACCTTTGCACTAATTGACCTCTTCCGGTGCATTATGAGCCCCGATGAGGGAGTAATTGTTAACTCGATTAAAAGTGTGGGTAATGCTAATAATCACAGGTATTTTACTTTAAGCACTTCAGAATACAAGATGAATGAAGTGGTAAAACTTTCAGAAGAAAAATGTACCTAATGACCCCATGGGTGCACCAAATGACCAGAAAATTTAGAATTCAAACTCAATTGCACTTAGTAAACAGATACATAATTCTGAAGTCTCTAGCTCAAAATTTTAGTTTGCACTCAATGACCTTTGACCTAATTTTTCTGATTGGTTAGGCCTATTGTGAAGTAAAGTAGGGTATTCAATTGGCATGTTGACTTATACCAGTGTGCTGAAATTGAAAAGAATTCCTTGAAAAACGTAAGAGATATAACATTTTGAACGTTACATGACCTTTGCACTAATTGACCTTATCCAGTGCATTTTAAGCAGCTTTAGGAGAATTATTGCAAAGCCCATGGAAAATGTGTTTAACGCTGAGAATCACAGTTGTCTAACGGTTGACACATCAGAGTACTTGCTGATTGAAAAGGTCAAATTTTCAGAAGATAAATGCAACTAATGACCCCATGTTTGCACTAAATGACCTGAAACTTTGGATTCCGATTTGATTTACCTGTGGCAATCAGACCTGTCAACTTGAAGTGTCTAGCTCAAAATTTTAGTTTGTACCTAATGACCTTGACCTATTTCACCTGATTGGATGAACCGATTACTTAAAAAAGTAATATTTAAATTGTCATGTTGACTTATACCTGTGCACCGAATTTGAAAAAGATAGCTTTAAAACTGAAGGAGTAGCATTTTGAAAATCATATGACCTTTGCACCAAACGACCTCTTCCGGTGCAATATGGAATACGATCATATAACCAATCAAAATTTATATACTGTCAAAAGTCATATGCTGAATTTAAAGACCGTACCTGCACCCAATTTGGAGTTATTAAGCCTCAAAGTTGGTCGGAAGAAGAATAAGAATAAGAATAAAATTGAAGAAAACCCAGGAACAACAGTACTCTGCGCTTACACGCGCAGAGTAATAAATATGAAGATTTGAGTAAACAATCAGATGTCCTGACCTTGACGTGGTTCTCATTCCTATGTGACTTTCTCATGGGTGGCGCAGCACCGAAACAAGTGGGGGACTTAAGGCCCCTCCAGTCCCCTACAGTGCGCTGCACATGTCAATGGGGGGGCACAGTACCCAAATAAGAGGGGCTATAGCCCCACCCAGCCTCGTATGGTGCGTCGCCCATGTTTCTATCAGTTTTACATACCCTTTTTTCTGAACTTAACTGCTTGAGGTCATCAGGAGAAAATGAGCTCCAAAAAGCCTCCGAGAGCCAGCCCACAATAGCTTGATGGGGCTATGTAGGCCTGGACATCAGTCTGCTCAAATCACAAGTATGAGAAAATTTAAAAACTGAACTCTGAAGCCGTCTCAAATTCAACATTGGTACATTTAAAGGATACTAAGCCCGGTTTTGACCTAGTTAACAGATATTTAAATTGCTATCCCACCTAATACCCTGAAACAAAATAATTCTCAGTAAACCTCAACAACCCTAAAAGATTTGGAGGAAAATTTGAAAACTCTTTTCGAAGTTTGCCAAACCGGCAAGCGCGCTTTTACCAAATTACAAGGCAACTTTCAACAAAGACCACCCATCACAAACCAAAATATTCAATCTGTGACATAGGGAGTAAGAGTTTTCAGTTGATTCCTGCTTTTATCTTTCAAGACTGACGTTAATGATGCATTAGCAGGTGATAGAACGGGAAGTGGCTGAAATCATCAAAACAGGGTTTAGTATCCTTTTAACTATAAGAACTAAGATTTGCTCAGCTAGCAACTTATTTCAAATCTACCTCCACTCACTATCAAACCTTGCTCTGTAGCTCTCATGCTGTACCAGCCAGCAATTCCAAAATGATTGGAATCTGAAATTTAAATTTTGTACAAAAATTAATTTGTAGCTTCATTACAAAATCACACTTAAGTGCCATCTACACACAGACACATATCGCCAAACTCTGTCTCTCCAATAACCACCTATCCACTTTTGGTCAATATTGTTACACAGGCATTAGTATATTAACCGTATGTCAATATTGTAACATAAGCATTCGTATGGACTTTTGACCAATATTGTTACATAGGTATAAAAACAGTATATGGACCTTTCAATATTTGTAACGCAGACATTAGCATATAAACTTTTGGCCGATATTATTACACAGGCATTAGCCACACCTGTAACGTACCTTTAGCCACCACCCAACCTATTCCAACTTCTTTGGCTTTCTTGATGGCTAAGTCAATGCAAAATCTGCCAACAGTCGGACCTAAAGTACAAACATTCATTTATGTTACGTGCACAATATGGTTGCCACCGTGGGTATATTTATATGACCATGCAGAACCCCAAGTTCAAACAGTGCTTTCAGAAATTTAGTCTGTTCCTCAGTCCTCCACTACTGCATAGATCATTCAGAGTTACTGGCCAGGAATGATTTTGTGAAGCCGTTTTTACACGAGGAACAATTGTCACGGCGCGAGTTTTCACCGCACTCAGTTGTTTTACTTCGGTCGCATTTACACCATAAACATCACAAACTATATCAGTATGAGCAATTGACACCAAAACTGTCTGCGCATGCTTGCATAGCAATACTGAATGTCCAAACCACGTGGAAGGTTGGCGGATCACCCATATTTTCGCTTTCTCACAAGCGTAACAGAGATGATCCCTTCTGCCTTGCCCCANCACAGGCATTAGTATATTAACCGTATGTCAATATTGTAACATAAGCATTCGTATGGACTTTTGACCAATATTGTTACATAGGTATAAAAACAGTATATGGACCTTTCAATATTTGTAACGCAGACATTAGCATATAAACTTTTGGCCGATATTATTACACAGGCATTAGCCACACCTGTAACGTACCTTTAGCCACCACCCAACCTATTCCAACTTCTTTGGCTTTCTTGATGGCTAAGTCAATGCAAAATCTGCCAACAGTCGGACCTAAAGTACAAACATTCATTTATGTTACGTGCACAATATGGTTGCCACCGTGGGTATATTTATATGACCATGCAGAACCCCAAGTTCAAACAGTGCTTTCAGAAATCTAGTCTGTTCCTCAGTCCTCCACTACTGCATAGATCATTCAGAGTTACTGGCCAGGAATGATTTTGTGAAGCCGTTTTTACACGAGGAACAATTGTCACGGCGCCAGTTCTCACCGCACTCAGTTGTTTTACTTCGGTCGCATTTACACCATAAACATCACAAACTATATCAGTATGAGCAATTGACACCAAAACTGTCTGCGCATGCTTGCATAGCAATACTGAATGTCCAAACCACGTGGAAGGTTTGCGGATCACCCATATTTTCGCTTTCTCACAAGCGTAACAGAGATGATCCCTTCTGCCTTGCCCCAATTTGTGCTTAGAAGAGAAGTGCACTTGACACGGCAGAAACTGATCAAGTGCAACTTGCTCTATTTATCAAACCCGTGTCAAAAACGCCCGCCGAGGTGTCAACGTGCTCCGTGTCAGTCGTGTTTACACACATCATTCTGGCAACCAATCAGCTGCTCCGTGTCAGTCGTGTTTACACACATTCTGGCAACCAATCAGCTGCTCCGTGTTAACTGCCCCTCGTGTAAATACAGATTAAGACATGCTCAAATGATAAAAAAGTCATTTCTTCTTCTGCACCATCCAGTCGAAGAACCCCAGTGTCTGAAATTTTTAATAAATTTATTACAGGAAATGGAAGTCTTTACAAATGACTTCAAAAATTCAAACAATGGCATAAAGATAAACGGGAAGTGGTGCGATAAATCATTGAATTTTCAATTAAGCGTAGAAACTCGGTCACCTGAAACCAAACAACTAATATTTTCAAATAAAATGTAGCTAGTTAATTAGCCTTTTTGTTAGACATTCATTTCCTATAAATTTTCGGGCACTGCTATTCAAAACCAACAGGGAACAATTTAACAATTTTCTTATTAGTCAAGACCAGTACCATAGTCTTTCTTGAGGTTGTGTAGGAACCTAGAAAGATGTCCAAATCATATCCACATGGAACGTTTGGATACTACTAGTTATGCTCTCCAAAACACCAGTAATTGTTTTTAAAAATTTTACACTTTTGCATGAGGGGATATCAAAAAAATTGGACCTTTCATTATTGTCATGAAAAATGAAATGATGTTTTAGAAAACTGTCACTGAAAACCAGTCACGCCACCTATTGCAGATCTATAATAATTGTCCATTCACACTACTGGTAAGCATTACCAGGAAGTCATACCTTGGCATGCCTAGAGGTCAAGAGTTCATCAACATACATACCCACTCCATTTCTGCCATCAACGTACGCTGTGGCTGGGGTCTCATTCAATACAACTGGTTCACTGGAGACTGTAGTTTGGCTTTGTATATCTTTAATATACATATCTAGAAAATACAACAATTTTCAGTGCATGACCTCAAGCAATAAAGAAGTGCCAACTTCTTTCCAAAGCCCAGAAAATAAAAGTACTTTTAACCGGAATAAGGAACAAGATGATACGAAAGTGAGTGGTCTAAATGACAGGTGGTAGCTTTGCTCAACAACTCAAAAGTTTGAAAGACCATGGATGGAACTTAAGAGTGGTTCACAGCAAATTCATATGGCAGGTAAACCATTGCATGCTTATGATTGTTCTTGTGTTGTACATTGCAGGCCACCCAATCATGTAGACGGACATTTTATATTATTTAAAAAACAAAGAACAATGTTTACTCCCTCCCCTCCCCCCACTCTGTCAATGATGCATGAACAGTGCTAACTTCCAGTCCTCCAAGAAAAAACAAAATATTCTCGCTTAATTCAGCTGGATATTGTTAGGAAAGTGGGCATATTTCTGGCTCACCTATTCATAGATCCACAGGTATAATCAAACAATTATCTGCTCAGGCAGGACCATAAACCATTTAAGGTGTGTTTATATAGTTTCACAGTCCAACTGGGACAACTGTATGTCTAAGAGCAAGGTTCACATACTTTCACTGACCTCAGGCTTGCATGTCATGGAAGTGACACTTATGATTTACAGCCTGTTTATATGTTCGTATTGTATTGTTCATCGGAGCACAACAATAAACAGTTTCCCCGTTCTTGACACAATAGTGGTCAGTTACATTTAAGTAAGCGGTTGAACATATCAGACAACATCGTCGAGACTACTGCACTGACACACGAACAATTTACACAGCCATCTGCACAATTCTAAGCCAATATAGTTGCCCTCCCTTTCAAGCCAAAATGAACTAAACAATACTGTGGAAGGCCAGACTAACCAACTTATGAAAATGCCGGTATTGACGCCTTAAAACGGCATTTTTCAGATCTCTTTATATGATTCAGCTGCAATGCATGGCCTGGCCCCCACACCCACTGGTCTGTTATAGAAACAATGTTTGATGCCAAAAGAGCCAAATTTAAAACAAAGCAGTGACCTTTTCGTAGAACCATTTTACAAATAGGTTTTTTGAGCCCACTCTAAAAAAGTAGGTGTACCTATGATGCTGGTCATAAATGTTCAGGTACCCCCTGGAAAATTTCCTGACTCCAGGGAAGCAGGCATTGCATGACAGATGTAAAAGAAAATCAGAGTGAGTAGGCTGTACATAGAGCACTCCGGGGGGAGTTCAAGCTTTTAGGTTGTTGCTGCCTGTGGCTACGTCTTGGCTTCAGGTGACTCAGAAATCGCTAAGAATTCAATTGGTCTAGCTTATGGTCTACAAGAGGTTCCTGGAGAGGGATACTGGCTTGTCAACCAGATAACATTGTTCATATTCACTGGTCTCGCACAAAACCTCAAACTTTTCAAGTGGAGACGATTTTGCTGATTTCTGTGTCTCTACACTCTACAGCCACAGGCACACTCAGCAGCCGCTCGACATATTAAATACATGACAGTGTCATGACATGATAGGTTGCCTTGTCTGTGCGGCTCTACCAGACGTGGGAAATATATATAACTGGCTGGTCATGTTCGATTCCTATCCTGAGGCTGAGTGGAAGAATTGTTTGAATTCGGCCATAAGTAACGATGAGTGACCCTTTGACCTGTTGGTCCAACCAGTCACACGACACACCGTATCATCGTATTCATACCTAACCGATTCAAACCATGGCTGAAATGACCGCGGTAATCAGCCACCGCTAACAATTCAGCCAGATCGCAAGCGTGCTCCTCCTTTGTACCCACTGCTACCATGCACTTTGTGACAAATTTCTTTACTTCGTCGACAGGCACCACCACTTCGTTGTGCGACATTCTCCCTACTTGTCACAGCTGGGATCTGGGATTCACAGTTTCAAAGCAACCGAAAAAGAGGCAATTTACAACTAGGTCGTTGTGGTTGTAAACATTTACCACGTGACTGTCACGTGTGCTCCAGGGATGCCAATGAGTTGTATATATCTCATTGGTTGCGACCAGCCTTCAACTGAGATAGTTAGTCCGTGCCCCGACGGAATTCAAATTAATGCGCCAGCGCGGCTGTTCGAACGGGTGTGCGCGCTCAACTAACTCGAATTTTAGCCCCCCACTTTTTTCAGTGCTGCGCGTGAGTTACTTACGCAGGATTTTTCAGACACTGAGCGTCGAAATGTTCTCATTTGCGTGCCCCCTCACGGATTCGGGATCGCAACGTCACTCCGATAGGCGGATTTGGAGGGGGGATCGCCCACCCCCTTGGCACTGCATGCAAAATGGAACAGCGTGAAGCGTGAGGAAATATTGAGTAAGCAATTAAGTAGGACGGGGAGAAGGGGGTGCTCCAGATATCGCGGCGTTCCCGTTTTTTTTTCTTCTTTTTTTTAGTCCACCTGTAGCTTTCCCAAACAGAAGGTTTACATAACCGGCTCCCGCAACTTCGGGCCTGGCTGTACAATCGCGCTTTGCCTAATTCCCTGGACAACCGTTGCCCCCCCTTTGAGGTAGATTCGCCACTGTCGCCGCACAGCAAATTCTTGATTCAGTCGTCAGTTGCCACAAAAAAGCGACCTTGATATTCTAGATTTCCACCTGCTTTACACTTTACCATCATCTCCTATTTCAGTCTTCATCTACATCGTCACTCGCAGCTTGTGTTTTCTTTGAAAAAAAATCTGCATTACAGTCAGATGAGAGAGCTAAGTCGGCGGAAACGGAGTCTGCACACTGTCACTGCCGGTCGTCTAGGTTATCAGGCGCATAACGACCAGGAGCCATAGTTCCCGTTACCGTGACGATTGCGACGGTTGTCTGAATCGGACACTTGATATCGAGATTGGCCCCTCCTTCCGGCCACACGCATACGGGATAACTAAAACTCCACACAGTTGTCAAATCACATGTTGTTTCGGTCACATAATGCTAATTACCGGGGTTAATTAACAATGCTGTAGTGATAAAATTAGAGGTACGTAGGCGCCCAAAACCTCACGTACCGTATCACCTTGAGCACTGAACTGCGTAGACGCTAAGTTCAATTCCCATAAGGCGGTTGCGCCTACGTGCGCCTATATGCCCCACTACATCACTGTTAATTAATTAATAAACTCAATATTTCCTTACGCTTTTGCTGTTTTATTTTTTGCAGCCATCATGCAAGGGGGGAGGGGAGCGGGGCCCATGGCCTCCCTCCCTAAATCCGCCGGCTATACTCAGTGTCAATGACCGCCGGGTCATAAAACTATGATAACTTCAGCCTAGTTATTCTCAGTTGTAAAAACACAACTTCTTAACTTTTTGTCGGTCACTTTATATTGGTATACAGAACATAAATACAAAGACATGTAAGACAAAAATAGAGCCGTTCTCACTCTTAACATACACACCCGCACACACGCACCCACCACCCCTCAACATACCCACCCACTTTTAGTAGGATGTTGTCAGGCAAAAGTTATGGTTAACCAGTTTCTCCAGGTTACCTGGTATTCATCTNTTCGGTGCTATGCGCATCTACAATCGTGGTTTGCGCAAATGCTTACAGCCGGACAAAATGTTGGGCCCCCCTTGTGATATCCTAGATCCGCCACTGTTGCATTCGAAAAGGATGTGATCTACTGTTTCAGTTTGTGACTGGCAGAAAGTACATACATCAGAGTCCACCAAGTTAATTTTTTAAGATAAGAGTTCGTTACAAGTATTCTGTGTATTAGTTTAAACTCCAGTGTACATAACTTGAAATCGTAAGTAATTTTAAAAGGCAATGAATATAATTTTTTCCAGTCATCACTTCGAAAGTTATAACCATCTTCTTGAAATCTTTTTTGGGCAATAGGCAAAATTTTGTTCTGGCAAACAATTTCATGTATCATTTTATATATTGACGTGCAGTTTAAAAAATAGAGATATTAAAAGGTATTATTGGTCCATGTATCTTAATTAGCTGCATTTGTAATGGTGTTCTCCTAAGAAAAAACCTAATAGACTTTATCAGAGAACAATATTCCAAAAAGTGTGTAGGTATATTCGAGATCTTTTAAAATTCAGTAAATTATTAAAACCTGTTATTTTCATCAAATAGGCCATTAATAAAAAGAACACCATCGCTAGCATACCTGCTAAAGAAGATAGATTTTCCGTCTCTTAGTATTCTATCATTATGTCATAAACTTGTTGAGAGTGAAATCATTCTCATCTTTATGGGGCTGTTTACTTATGAAAAAAGACCAGTTACTTAGAACTTCGTTCCAAAATATTATTGAATTCTTCAGTATGATGTTTAATAAAATCATTTCCAAAATTTATAACATTTGACTTTGCAGTCCCTTTTTCAAGTTCAAATAATTTCACCCATTTTGATTCATAGGTAAGTAGTCTTTTTATCCATGAAATTTTTATAGCCTTGTTAAAAAGAATTTTATTCAACATTTTCACGTCCCCTTCCTTACGAGTTTTAGTTAATACATCTCTCCTCACTCTCTCAACTTTGCTATTCCAAATGAACTTAGAAATGCTTGCGTTCAATTCATTCATAATAATGTACGATGGAGTACAGTGTATGAGGGTTGTCATTATACGAATAATTTTTTGCACCATCAAGGTCTTTACCACCGTAACTTTCCCAAAAAAGAGATTTTTCTTGTAGACTAAATTTTTATAGGATTATAGATTTCATTGTAGTTGATGTCAATAATTTTTTCTAGGTTAACACTTAACTTGATACCTAGCATCTTTAATTCCGTTATGCTCCATTCCAACTTCCATTTTGCATGATGGAAAACATCTTTAGAAAATTTTTTACTGCCCAACCAAATAACATTTGTTTTGTAATAATTTACTCTCAAACCAGACAGTTCTGTATATCTACTCAAAACTTCCATGGCAGCTTCCGAACTACGCCGTGAACTATTTAAGAAAAACGTTGTGTTATCAGCATACTGAGAAAGTATAAAATCATCATTTCCTATTTGAATGCCTTTAATTTCCCTATCTTGTTTCGTTATCATAGGTAATATTTCAGCACATAAAATGAAAACATATGGAGACAGAGGATCACCTTGTCTACAGCCCCTGTGCAGAATAAAACTTCTTGACAGAAAACCGTTTAGAAAAATATACCGGACACCGGACAATTATAAAAGGTTTTAACCCAACGCTTATTTGAGGCCTTGAATTTAAAAATATCCAAAACGTTATTTATGAAGTTACATGACAAAGCTTTTTCAAAGCCTATTTGTAATAACAGCCCCAGTATACCATTTTCCACAGAAATTCATAATGTCAAAGGTCAATCTTGTGTTTTCATCCACACATCTCCCTTTGATAAATCCCGTCTGATCCGGGGAAATTACATATCCATGTACCTTTTTCATTCCTCTAGCAATACATCCGGATGCCAACTTGAGCAAAGTTATTGATCTCCATTTTTTATGATTATTTTAGCCTTATCTGACTTTGGAATTAAAGTTACAAAGCCCGTTTTTTTGCGTGTTTGACATTTCAATTTTTATCATAGCTTTCATTTATGTGTCTTAAAACAAAATAGTCTAAATCTTTCCAGAAAAACTTGAAAATTTCATTTGACCCGGGCCTTTTTTCATTTTTTGAAGTTTTCAAGACAAATCAGAGTTTTTCATATGTTATGTGTCCCTCAAGCTCCATAGCAAAATTATCGGGAAGGTTTTTTGAAACAATAATTTTCTCTATTTTACTTTTTTCAGGAGAACTGTTATGAGAATAAAATTTTTCGTAAAAATTCGCGGCCTCGTCTAGCACCTTTTCTTGATTTGTAATTATTTCTCCCATTTCCAATTCTATTTCATACATAAATTTGTTATAAAAATGTCTCGATTCTAAATTACAAAAATGTTTTGTTGGGCGTTCCCCCTCCTCTATCCATTTTGCCCTGGATCTGACGTAATACCCTTTTAATTTCTCTGACCTTATCTCTAGAAGAGCACTCTTATACCTTTCTAAATCTTCAAAAGTTCTGTCATTCGAATAGACGACACGATTGGCGGTGTTTATGTACAGCGAGAAGGTCATAGGCAGGCAAAGTCGCGCTGCTGGAAAATGCGCGGACGCAGTGATCGACGATGTCGTCACACGTACTTGTCCGCTTTCTCGAGATCGATTCTGGTCGTCATAAATATCAAAGTAAATTCATACTCCCTGTCATCACTAGCTTCGTCCCATCATACTTCATTAGTTTCATCCCTATCGTCCGGTAGCCCGTGGTAAGCACGTGACCTGGAATCCTCCACATCGAGCCTCTTTTTGGACTAGGAGTACTGCCAACAGCGTGTGCATTTCGCCCCCACTCTCCCACAGAGTTTTCAAATGTGGGAATTGCGGAGGAGAGACACCAACCCGCTGCAATCAATTCATACCAATTCATTAATGTGTTGTTTCCATTGCAAAACACGCCAACATAGCCTCGTTAAAAATCGTTTTATTCAGAATTAACCATCATGTCTATTGAGACTGACATGAACAGCAAACAGGTTAAACATTTATTGGGGGCGGTAGTCAGATTCAAGTTTGCTTTTACACGAGTTATGTCATTATTTTAGACTATTTTAAACAGATCAACCTTTGTTTTGATAACACATAAAACACAATGCCGTTTTTTTCCAATTTCTCTACTTATCTGGAACACAACATTCTTCAATTACGGGAGGTAGGATAGTTTTACTTTGGAAGTTTCTTAAAGCGGCATAACATCGTGTTTTTTGTCAAAAAATAATTCTTGATTAAGTCCCCTATATAGAAGATCAATGTAAAATGCGTAAATATCCTGCTTAAAAATTTATCTCTGGGCACGTTATTTCTTCAAAGATAGAGCTCATGAGATTTCAGGTCACGTCAGGTCGAAAAAAAAACATTTGTCAGTTATTCTCGAGCTCAAAGAACACCGCCAATCTAACTAAGGAACAATCTGAGACCCATTTCATAATAGTAAGAAACCTAAATCAAAACCTGGCTTTGACAGAAAGCATGGATTTAACGGTGCTTTAAAGTTTACTACATGTATATGAGTTACTGCACAAGGAAGTTAGGCAAACGTGGGAACATAACAAAACGCAGCTGAGGCACATGAGCATCCGGATACTTCTGCTGCATGAAGAGGCTTTCCGCACTGAGGGGAGATAATTAATTACAGTGGGCGTTTTCAGAATTGTTTCACTTGTAATTTTGCTTATCAATAACAAATCAAAATCGTTTGACATACAGGTTTATGTGTAGCTTGTTTGCACGCTTGGATGGTATTATAAACAACCATAATAATTTGTGCTTCAAAAACTCACCGTTTCTGAGGCTGACCCCCACACATTTGAGACATATGAGGTAACGTGGTCTACTGGGTCGAGAGCGTAAAACGTTCTTTTTGAATACACTTGATCTTATTCAAATTTAAATTTTGAGGAAGTTACAAAATTGTTCTATATGTGTTTAATTGTACTTGTCTGGGATTCTTCCAGTTCCGGATGAAGATTTCTGGGGGCCGCGAGCTATAAAATGTCCGGGGTCCTATTAATTACATTTTCCCCCTTTTCAATTTTCGAGCTACGCCCCTCCCCCCCCCACCCACCGTAACCACAATCTTCGAGGAGCCCTTATGGCGGCGAGACAGGGTCTCAATATTTTCCCTCTCTGGCCGCCAGTTGCCCCCTCGATTTCCAAGACTTTCAGGGTCGCTGTCATGACCACGAGAAGGGTCCCTATTTCGTGCAAGGCCTTTTACTGCATCCGCGATCTTTACTTTTCAATAGCAATATTCAGGGGGAGGGGTGAGGCGAGATGGGGCCCCCGTTTTATGTGAGGTCCCAACCTGCAGCTTCGGTAATCCTGCGCTGGATTCTACGTTGCTTCCACGAATTTCAATGTGCAATACATCATCGACATGTTATCTCAACTGTATGACCGAGGAGAACAAGACTACAGTAGGTAAGGTGTACTCCATTAGTTTTGGCGAAGCATTTCCCCTAGAGCAGACTAGCGAATTAATAGAAATTGAAGTCTGTTCTGTTGGTAAAGCCCTGTCTACAATGACCTCCCGCCCATAATTACGCTGACTTCTGAAAAATCTAAGATTTTCGCCTGTGCATGCTTTTGAGTAAACTAGATCTCAATTTAAAAATTGATATACATGTATGCGTGCGTGCGTGTGTGTGAACGTACGTGACGTAATTTACTAAACAAATTTCAACAAGTTCCAGTCCCTTAATTATAAGAAGCCTCTCTAACGAGGATGGAGCTCGACATTCGCCGACTTACTTCCCTTCCAAAGCCTTGCAATTTGGATTACCAGCCTCGCAAATATTTTTCCGAATTGAAATATGTCTCTGTGTAATTATGTGTTTTTTAAAACCCTCAGATACAAAATTGCTGGTCTGATGAACCGCCTGACTTCACAGTGTTATGTTGTCGATATTTCGCCCCCCTGGTAGTCAGTGTACAGCAGCAATAACCCCAACGAAATGTCAAACTTTGGCTAACTTCAGATCATCATATGTCATAAATGCTCATTGTACTGAAATGAAACTAAAACTTAATTTATACACTTTTCTCTAAAAGATTAGAAATTGTTAACATTTTTCACTTTCGCGTTTGTCCGGGTGCTATCGAAACCGCGGGCGTTTACAGTTTTTGTGGCGTTTCGAAATACTGATTTTCGAAACGACAACTGAGCTTTTGAGAGTGCATCTTGAATGTTTATATCAAAAGAAATTTGGTTATGCCACCAAAATCGTTCCTTTGCTAAGAACGCATCTTTGTCGGATGTTTGACAAAATGCACATACTCGCCGATAAGGTAACGCTAATTTCATGTACATTACTGCAGCCATGGTGTTGAATATTTTGCTCCTATAGGACGACTTTCTTGCCTTAGCGTTCCACAGCGTAGACCTATGAGCTAAAAAGTGAAACAGAAACAGACTTGTAAAGAAACCGTTATGGTTTTAATATATTATGCAAATTGACTTGAAGTGTTGACCACGTGGTCTTCATATTTGGTACCCGTATTTATGGTGAAATGAACATGTGGAAGCTTGTTGGTCATTTTTCAAAAGTTCTGACAATAGAATCCAAGTTGTTAACACATAAAAATACGGGTCGCAAATAACAACATGCAGGGTGTCATCTAAATCAAACAAGCATTTCCAGTAATTTTAATAACTGTCCATGAATAATGAAATATAAAATAATATACCACCATTGGTTGATTTTAGGAACCATTGATTCTGAGGGTGATTGAATTAGTTATGGATAGGCCTATACCTTGCTTGTAGGAGCACCGTGAGTATGCTTATTTTAACGCATGCGCCCCATTCACCACCGTTGCTAGGGGTGTTCCTAGAAGGGTTCGATGATTGATCACAAAAATGACCACGAGTAACTTTAAAAAACGAAGACTAGCCTTCCCAATAAGGGCCCAGGTTGCTCACTTCTAAACAACAATTGTTCTTTACTGTGATTCTGCGCTGAATATCCCCCCGGTGACAGCAACTGGTTTAAAAGCTCGCTCGGTCGCTTAGACTACGCTGGTGACAAACAAGCGGTGTTTTAGTTTTTTACTGCAACCTTTTTAAAAGCAAAAATAAGGGTAACCAATATCGTGCTGATCTACTCATGTGAATGTCTAAATAAAGAAGCCAACATTCAGGAACCGTAGGCTGTAATTGGGCTTATACAAAGCCGACTGCGCTCTGGAAGCCGAAATGAGGCTACGTGTATCATTGCGCTGCGGAAGAAGCTGCGATGTACTACATCCTACGTCAGGGCGAAACTCAATTTTCTGGTTAGTAAAATATATGATTGAAAGTGATGCTCGAACATGAGTGCTCCCGTGTAAATCCAGCTCACTTTCTAACAAACAAAGCCCGGCAGTCATAATACACGTTTTACGCACCCCAAAACACAGTTCATCTACTTTAGTAAAAAACATGAGCATGACTCAGGGAAGACTCTGTCAGCCGTATGCCCTAGGTGCAGGAGACGCCGTGTTTGCGGTCCAGGAGATGTGCCTTCAACAGCGGGTGCGTAACTCATGTTCTGTGGGTGAGAGGCCGTGTTTGTGAGTTCGTGAACTGAGTTTAAAGGTTTGCGAATCGTGTTCATTAGTGCGGAGCTATGTTCATCATGGGCGGCGAACCATAGGGAGCTGAGGGGCTATGGCCCCCACTTTTTTCAGCGCTACGCCGCACATGCTTTATAGGCGGTGCACCACAGGGGGCCTGAGGGGTCTTTAGCCCCTCACTTTTTTCAAAGCTGCGCCGCCCATCTTCATGGGTACACGAGCAATGTTTTTCGGGTAACCTGTATTTGTCTCTCAGAACAGGATATAACAGTTTAGATGAAGTTTTAGAGACTAGCACCAAACCAGCGTTCGTTTGAGTCCCCCAATTCGGCGAATTGGGCAAAAAGATCCGCCTCTGTGAAACAAAAAGTCCGAATAAACGAGACAAAAGTCCACAAAGCCCACAGGAATTCGACGCGGATGCACAATCCGTAGGCCTGAACCTATTGACCCCGTTTTTAGTCCTCGTTTATATTTTTCAGTAAAAGGTGAGCAAACCGAAAAATTCGAGCCCCCCTATATTTTAGCCTAGGTGCGCGCATGCATGAATCGGTTATTGTTTTAGACAGAAGGTGGGCCATGCCCAGGGCTATTTCTTCAAGGGCAAGTTGGATCAAACGTATGGAAAAATTTGCTCTGTTTACGTGAATCAGTTAGGATGTACATTACGTGTCGAATCTTTAACATAATAACAATATAGAGAATAACTGAAAACTGTGAAACAAGAATTATTACCCCCCACATTTCAGTCATCCTTGGTGTCATAAAAATTAACATATCCACCTATTTGCTTACCAATACGGCACCAGCATAGCTGATGTCTTCAATTAAGTTGACGTGTCGACTTTTGGGGAAAATGTGATAAACGAATTCCGTTATAAAACGCTGCTGCATGGTAAAATTTTAGTAAGGTGCTGTTGGTGTTTCAACGAAGTACCTCGAGTCGCCTTTCAACATGGCGTCTGCTCGTATGCATTTCCGTTTGGGAGTGTGGTGCTGGTGTATACTGTTTGTTGGTGTTGCAAGCACTAGTCAAGGTATGATTCATAACTGTCTAACTCGACTATGCAAAGATGTATAAACTATGGCAATAGCTAGTATTTTCAAATTAAATGCAGGACCCATCGTGTATTTTTAGTAATTTAAAAAATTCAGTCAGTTACTGTACATTTGGTTGAGATTTTTCCGATTTAACAAAAAACTTTAGATACATCTGTATACAAACATGTTACCGGGATTTTCGTAGATAAACCTATGGGTGTATATTCATAAAATGAATCACACGTCGTGTTTTCAAATTTTATGCCAATAAATGCATAGTTCGTCAACAGCTTATTCGTTGTTATAAATGAATAATGCTTTACAAAACTGAATTTGTGACAAACAGTTGACGCTGAGTGATGTTTTAAGAGAAAATTTTCAGAATAAACGCCCCTGGGCGTTTATGGGGCTTATTTTTCCGTATAAGCGCCCATTTGTGTTAAGTCCCAGTATACCTCAATATAATAAAGATTAAACCGGTGAACTAAATTCTCTTTGTTGGTACAAGTTAGTGGTAACTTCAACACACTGAGATACTTTTCAATGTCTCGCAGCGTGGGCTTTGAAGTGTGTGCGTGTATACGTATAGTAGGTATATATTATAAAGCTGTAATGTAGTTAAACAAATTTGTATGAAGAAATTACGGATCCGATGTTTTAGAGAACTTGGACACTAACCAAGTATATGCATGCGTAGGCTTACCAAACACGTTTTCGGGTAACAAATTGAGAGTATTTGATCTTTCATTTTTTAATCTACTACGATCCGCTTTTTGTGGAAAAAATAACTTTTGAGTTTGGCCTAAATTATTGTCTCAACCTGTTTTTCACACCAACGAAAAAGTGATCAAGAGCAAATTGAAATAAGATTGAGAACCTTACACGAATCAAAAGTTAATTTTTCATAAAAGGTGATTTCATAGCGGCCTTGATATTTTACATTAACGACATGGGCATTTACAATGTTCGGACTATAATAAATATTGTAAGACAAGGAAATAGGTTGCATGTCAATCATTTCAAAATTTTCCAATGATAATCACGACAATCAACATCTATCTATTGATTCATACGCTTTTGTCAAATCACTATGTCAACTTGATGGAAAAAACAGGAGCCGAAACCTACACCTACATCCCATAACACAATCACGATCGTTCATTTGCTCACGAGACACAGGAATGATGTGAACTAAAAAATTATATTATACAGCTTCATCGTAAACGAAGCATTATGTTTTGGTTTAGAAAAGCGTTCACGGCAGAAATATAAAACACTTTCGCCGCGAGCAAGTGGCGATTAAAAATTAGGGTGGAAACTCATAAATGAGACAATTTGCTTCTAAAACGCACATAACCAATACTCATTGGTCGATTTTATGCTAAAATAAATCGGGAAAGATCAAACAAACAAATACTGAAGATGGGCTTCGAGTTGAGATGCTGGATTTTCGAAGTGAACTTGTGGGTCTGTGATAGAAAGGAAAACAAAATAACCGTTGTGTTTTATTTGTTGTTTTTTTTTCTACGGTGGTCCAAAGATGACATTGAAAAACAACTATTTTGAATTTTTTGAAGTTTTTATGAAATGAAATAATTTTTCTCCTATTTGCTGAATTTTTTCAGTGAAGAAAAAGTTTTTCTCCTGTGGAAAACAATTCTCAGGGGAAAATTTTGTACATGGAGAAACTTAAATCCTCAGAAAAAAATCTCTATGGAGAAAAAGTTTTCTTCGCTCAAAATGCCTTGTCTCCGCCAAACAAAGATCTCCACGGAGAAAGGTTTAAATTCTGTGGAAAATCTTTTCACCTGCACGATTCTATATTGTTTCAACAGAGGATCGAAGGGAATGGGTGACTGGATTTCAGAAAGTAGGAGGCTCCTGCGTGCCCGTCGGAGGACTGGCCAAACCGGGAGAACTTCCCTTTCCATTCAAGACTATGGACGAATGTGAAAAGAATAAACCTTCGACAAAATTCAACAAGAATTTACAGAGATGGGAGGGCTTCGTGCTTGATAACGGGAAATGTTTCAAGGTATGGGCGCGGTCGGCGTCCAATCCCTTCGCTTTGTCTACAAAGTCACGGTGTGAAGAACAGATGAAGGAGATGAAGACGGCCCTCGTCACTCTGGGAGGTAAGGACACTGTATGGCCCCTGATTTTATTAGGATTTGTTTAAAGTGCATGGCTGTTTTCAACAGTAGGTATACTCTCGTCCTGTCGGAGTCTGAAATATACTTTTAATGAGTAGGACAACAAGTAAATTTCTATTTGATATAGAACCCGTTGAAGCATTACGGAATTAAATACGGTGGACTAACATTCTTTCTCGACCACAAAAGTGTTATTCCCCGGAAAGGTGATTTAGAACAGTCTTTATTTGGTACGGTACTAAATTTAATACGCTCGAAAACACCGGACTAGCAAGCGTACCAAAGTTGGTCCGATTCAGTGGCGGATTTAGAAGGGGGCCAAGGGGGCCATGCCCCCCCCTAAAATTATCCCAGATTCCATTTGGAAATTCGGGGGTACGAAAGTCTGACGGGCAAAATCTTGGCTTCATGACGCCGACGGACTTACTCGTACCGGATTGTCCGACAATGTCCATTGAGACGCAGACGATAATTCTGAGGAGCGTTCAGTAACCCTAGTGTCTTGCTAACGGAAAACAAGCAAGTTTCGCAAATTATGCCGCCACGTGTTATCGACCAGACCATGTGATTTTGGAAAAATTTCTCGCCGCGAGTTAGTTACTGAAGCTTATAGTAAGCTCCTCATACTGTAAATATCGTGTGACAAATCTCCGGCTTCGTCATTCACTAACACGCGCTCCTCCGGCCAAATGAACTGCTACTGCTTTTAAATGAAAAACTACGCTCAAAGGGAGTCTCTCAAAAATAAGGCATAGTGTTAACTAGGATGTATAAAATAGCACGCCTTCGCGCCTGCAGTTGTAAAGTCTGCCCGCAAGATTTGACGTGTGCCCCCCATTTGTAGCGAGCACACGGGCGGCTGGCTTCCCGCCATTTCGCCTCGTTGTCAGTGTACTGTTTCTGTCTGCTCGCTGTTCACTGTTGTCGGGTCGCTATTGTGGTACAGCGTAGTGACATCTTGTGTTTAGTACGATGACAATGGAATGTTAGCCGGGTCTGGTGACTGAGAAAGGTAACAATTTGGTAGGTTATCACGCGACCGCAAACTGGTCCTGACCAGCTCTAATGCGAAAGCGACTATAGATGTGAGGATTCTGGAAAGAATTACACTAAATATGTAACCTCTTGTCTTTCAGATAAAGTGAAGCGGGCAGACGGTAAGTTTCGATTTCATGCTTGTTGACAATATGTATACATGCAACAATGTTTTTCAATCACCCTCTGTTGACTTTAAAAATATTTCCTTCATTTCAATTTTATTGTTGCGGCTCATTTCCTTTGGTTGACAATTTAATTTCTTTTGGAAACTAGGCAGTTTCATTTGTGGATTTAAACATTGAATAAACACACATTTTACAAATTCTGAATTGCCTCCCCAACCAGTCTGCCGTGAATCAAACTTCCTCAGCTAATTCGTCTATGACTTAGTTGTACGACTTTCGGCCACCAGAGGTCAGTTATGGTCTGTTGGAGAATCTGTCGTTGAACCAACACTTCCAAGGCAAACCCCCTTGATGGCCCATCGTTGGGGCGTCAAAAATTTTTTAGAGATGCTCATTGCTCTACACAGCTTCCCAGTATCTGTCATGAATATTTATTTACGTCGCACCTAGATGGGTGAAACAAACTGGGTTCTTCGAGTTGTTTTACGACAAAGGCAGTTCATAAATCTTTTCGGGTTCTACGCGGGTCCGTTATTCTGTTCGTACAACAGTGATGTCACATTGAGGTTTGATATTTATCGAACTCATCGAAGTTAGTACAGTTGCGTTTGCTTTCATCAAGTCGTTTCGTCATGTGCGGAACGTTAATGTGAATTTATTTCGATCTCGACTGGAGATATTGGTTAGCTATGTTTATAGGGTGAATGCACACGCATCCCTATGCCTGAAGAGCAAGATTGAACTGACGTGTGATAACCAGAAATAATTCTCGGTTCACATGCCAAAGCACTCACGCTAATAGCATTAATCACCAGTGATGTGAACGGGCGCAAAGGTCACTTTTGATGAGGCTTTGCTGGCCACCCCCCCCCC
>NMRA01000330.1:144446-182611 GCA_002633005.1 Phoronis australis
CCCCCCCCCCTCCCCGTGAAAACCACTAGCGTTTTCGCTACCACTTTTCTAGTCAGTCCAATTACTTCAAAGGACATACATTCCTCACCTAAAGCTGTCTTTGAGACCATCTAGGCCTACCTTTATTTTGTAGATCTAGCAACTGGAAAATTTGTGGTCGAATTACTGCTCACCTCATTGACGCTTGTGCATCCAGCGTTTGCAGTGTTGATACCGTTCTTGAATTTCATGTGGCCGGCCTCATCTACTAACCAGTGGGAGAAAGAACGAGCACAGGTATGACGCCGTAGTAGAACTGCTTTCAAACAGGCAGTTCCACAATCAGGGCAAGCTTTGGCTTTGAGCAAAGCAAGATCACGTAAGTCTTGGCGAGATATCACCATGCATTAGAAGGAAAGCACGTGATCACACTATAGGTTTACGAGCTAGTCTCTTGCGGCGTCGTCCGGAAGGCGCACGTCACCGAGAAGTTTTAGAAGATTTCGCTAAATACCGTCATTTTTAACGAAAACCTAACACTATACTCCACCTTTCGCAGACGTAAGCTCTAGGCAAGAAATTCCAAGATAAATACAGAAGATATACATGGTGACGACGAGGTACTTGGAAATGGCGAGGAATAATCATTTCGTCATAATGTCGAGGAAATTATGGTAATAAAGATATTTCAAGTTTCCAGGAGGCAGATTCCCTCTAAAGTTACATTATGTACTCCTTGTTTTCCATACATTTGATATCGTGAACACGTGTTGTATAAGAACGCAGTTACAATCTCGATTTAGCCCAGATTCTTGTAGTGCCTCACGCGGTTTTCCATACTTAAAAAAGTTATTACAAATACATTCCCAGTCTTTTTGTTTACAATATCGAGCACGTTTGGTCGAGTTGAAAATAAAGTCTGCTTCAACAGTTGGGGTAAGTCTACGAAACTAGTTTAACAGAGTTTGGCGACGCTGTTTCGTCACGGAGAGGGACAACTGGTTAAGTGGAGCTGGTGAATAAATAACCAATCAGAATACAACAAAAAAATCAGTTGCGAGACTGTTCAAAATGGTAACCCCCAAGGAAACTTTTATTAGCTAAAGCAACGCATAACACGAAGTACACACCCAGGCAATATATCTTGCACTGGCGGATCTAGTGTGTAGCGGGGGAGAGTCGACCACCGTGACAATTTCTACTACGTTTTTTTTCATCTGGAGCGTTTTTAAACGACCCTTTCAGCGATTTTGCGAATAAAGATACGGATGACAAAACCATGATTCGAAAATACAAAAAATGGCAACCAGGTGATGGAAAACCACAGCGAATCCATACGGAAATGGAAGGTCATCTTAATCTCCTTAATAGAAACCTACATGTACATGTATTTGCCAAATTTTATTCCGAATATACAGAGTCAAACGTAAAAAATCCATTGTAGAACAAAGCCGTAGTCAGATTGATCTGCAATTCGTTATAATCCGTTGTCAGTTGCATAAGATTCTACAAAGCATTAAGGAGATACAGAAGTAGACGCAAAAACACCACTAGAAGGTGCCAAAGTATGTGTACCAGTCCGAAAATGAAGATCAGTTGCGATCTTCTCATCAGAAACGCATTTGCTAATTTTTACAATGATCATTCGAGCGGTTTGGGGGCCAGGTAGAGGGATGCTGGGACGCCAAAAAGGGGCTCGAATTTTTTTTTTAATTTCTCACTAGATTGCGCAGAATACGTCAAATTTGTCCGAAAATGGGAAGGCATTTGTCGCCATCGGAAACTTTTACTTACCAAATTTCAGAAAAATCCATCAGCGAACTGCGAAGATACACAGGAAAACGTAAAATTGACGAACCAACTGTGGGATTGGTCGGAAACTCGTCATAATCTGCTATTTGCTCCATAAAAATATGGGTTCTTGCAAAAGTTTAAGAAGATACAGTCCGAAAATCAGTGCCACCTACCGGTCTTCTCATCAAGAAAACATCTTCATGATGACAGATGGAAAGGTGGTCACCAAAAAGCAGACTAGAAAATTATACATACGACCACTAGGTGGCGCACTTATCAAGCCGGCCAGAAATGAAAAAAGTATTGTCGTCTCCAAGTGCCATTAGGGGCGCAGCGGTAGTCGGGTGGGTACTAATTTAATTGTTATCTGTCATCAGCCGCAAAGGAACAAATTTGCCAAATCTCAGAAAGCAGGACTGGATTAACAACATAGCAGAAGTAGCATACGCTACGGGCCCCGCGCTTTTTGGGGCCCCGCGCTTTTTGGGGCCCCGCGCTTTTTAGGGCCCGCGCTTTTTGGGGCCTCACCCTTTTTGGGGCCCCTCCGCACTCTTTGGGGCCCCGCGCTCAAAACACTTTAAGAACCTCGGTATCATAAACGTATACATGTTTCATCCCTATGGAAGCACTGACCTCAGGTGATGCAAACCCGATTTGCAAAGTTTGTGTGAGGCTCCGCCGTTTTCAATATGTGTGGGGTCAAGGGCAGGCCCAACTGAGTTGGCGATGTGCAGGCTCCATAGTGCTGCTCAAAGCGTAAGCGTGCACACAAGAAACAGCTGGGCGCCAAAAGTGCAGAGAATAACCAAGTTGCCAGGAATTATCAAATTCACAGTTCGATTGGGATTGTTAAGATACAGAGCAACAAAATAAATTTCCAATACTTAAATTTGCGGGAATTGCATTTATTTGACAAAGGTAGTATAAAGCACTAATGGCTTTTCTCGCGAGTCTCTTCTGTCTCCCGAACGACGTCCCAGGGCAGTTTGGCAAGCGTATCTCAAGTGTATTTTAATGAATCAACGTCCTTTTTAAGGTGAAAGCGATGATTAACCAAAAAATGAACGAGGCCTACGCCAACGACTTAAAAGATTATTTGAAAGTTCTGAGGCGAGAGATCCTCAACTACAACTCCTACGCAGACACAAGTTCTCAGAAGTTGCCAAAACTTATTGCCATAGATACAAACTTGGGCTTAAAGGAACTCAAATTTATGAACATGAAGGATCCGATTTCAACACTGACGTACTACACGAGCTACGTGTCTACGAGGTTCGCAATAAAGCAAGAATTGATACGAATCGCTAAACCTGAAGAGAGGTAAGTTTCCTGGTGGACTTTTTACGGTTCGCTATTGTCAGCTGGAAATGTAAGTGTACTTTCTCAGCCTCCCTTTCAGAAACGCTAGGACCTGTTCTCGCTAATAGGCAAGAATTCGCGAGATTACGTGAGACATTGCCGTGCATTTTAAATGAGAACACCTGACTTTGACTAGGTTTTAGCTAGGTCTAGCGTAGGTCCTAGCGTCTACTGAACGCACGCCCGGTTTCATTGATTGGTATTATTCAACGTGGTCGCACAATCTATTGTAGATATCCCACCGACAACTTGTTTACCGGTCAATAGCCATTTCCCGAAGTACAGCAGCCCCATCAGATTTTGCGGTGTTTACCAACAATGTTGCATGTCTGTTGGACTCTTCTCACACAACTGCCGTGCGGCGGCGGCACCATTTAGCATCACAATAGACTCACCATTTGATATTATTATGGCAATTAAAATGTTAACAGCTGCATGGCGGTAGTGCGGAGATGCAATGCCAAGATAAAAAAGTGAAACCCTGTGTTGAACGCCGCGATAAATCGTTCTTTTGTCCAGTTGAGGTTGGAAGGATTAGCGGCCCTTACCCCTCGAACACTTAGGGTCAATCATACAAAACGTGTTACTACCTCCTCAAAAAGAAGAATGTTGGTTTCGGGAAGGGACAATTCCTACATCCCGAAGTCATCACTATTCAGTTGCAAAGGCAAAAACAGCATTGTGTTCTATTTGAAATATACAGAAAATAATTGCAAGGCGTCTGGTACACGTTGTAACTGACATGCACAGGCCGCTTAGATGGGCCGATTGCACTGATCACGAGGAACTATTTGTATGCTTTACTAAAGCTAGACATCTGACTCAAGCGTCTAGCAGTGTGCCCCAGCGAACACTAGTCCAACTAGATCAGACTGCCTCCTCCTTGAAATATGTAAGACCGCTAAAACACTTCTGCCATCGAGTCAGACAAGTGACGTTTCATTGTGCCTCTTCATTTTTTGGTTATCTATGTGTACTCTGCAACTCACTGTTTAACAGGGAAGCTGTATCAGAATTACAAATGGCAAACTAATGTAAAGTAGTGACTTGCGTGGCAGCAGTGTGCAGCTCTGCAGGAAGTACCCAGCGGATGAGTAGCATTGTGGGTAAATGGCACAGGATCAGATTGGCGCTTTGTATTGTAGGTTATAGTGATTGACCATGCTGTAGGCATACATTGTATACGTGAGGAATTATTTCCATGGATCTTAAAAAGTGAATCACAGTGGGTGAACTGACTAAAATACAATTACTTTTATAAACTTGTGACTGGATTTCAAAAGTTCATTAATTTTTGCTTGGTTGAATTTCGGCTGAGCACAATATACAATACAATCCACTACAATATAACACACGAAAAGAAACGGTCAAACACACAAAGTAGATTGCCTAAGGTCCTTACATGATATTTTACCGCTATTTGATTGTTTTACTGTGTTTAAAATGTGTTTAACATTTGGTTTAAAAAGCAACTTTAACTTCAAACAGATAATTTTGCAAAAACAAGTTCACACACTTTCAATGCAATGTTGCTTGTCAATGAGCTCTTAAGGAAAAAGACCTTATTTCTAACATTTTGAGTACACGACGATTCACAGAACGCAATATCGTAACCCTGTAGGGGCAGATAAAGGAATTTGAGTTAGAAGGCCACTGGGATCGCAGAACTTAATACATGTATGTACGTGGAGTTAACATGCGCAAAAGTTAGTCATGGGATATGCGCAGCAGGAAATGCTTTGATCACCCATCTGCCGACTTTGTGACTAGTAAATTGGGAAAATTTTAGGGAACCGTGTCTCCTTTGCCCCTGTTAATTCGCCATTTTGCTGTAACTTTAACAAAGTTTAAACTCAGTTCGCTTTGAAACATAAAACATGTCTTTACGTGTCTTTCAGATCAAATAATGTGACTTTTAAGCTCCCCTATCACTTCCAAATTTAGAGATGCCATGCTTAGTTTCACATAACGTGTTGTGTGCATTACTTATGAGGACTTCAGCAGCATACACGAGTATGCTCAAAACGCACAAACACAGGCACTTGAGCACAACACGCATGCGTAGGCACGCAGACATATACGTACATCTATTTATTTAGATTCGATTTACTTTTTGCAGACAAAGTCACGCCAGAGAATTTCTCACTCTTGGATTGCGACACATCCCCTACCTGGGTCGTATCGCGTATGGAGAATTTGAAAAATGGAGAAAGTCAAAGCTGAAGTGTTATATGACAGAAAAACGTGAGTCTCTTGCTTATTTGTCATTTAGCTAAGCAGCAGGCGTTCGTTATTTGTGTCGACGTTATTAATGTAACATCCGCTAGGAGTAATGGGCAACTGAAATAAAATTGGCAAAATTTGCCATTTTGAACAGTATCTCGAGGACACTGTCTGCTTTAGGGCCGAATAACGCGTTTTGTCATTATTTTAGGGCTTGATTAACAATAAAAACCGTGTTTTGTGGTTTTACCGCTATAAACTAAGACATTTCAAATATTACACCTTTCAGAGGAAGTAAAATAATCGGCACTACCCAAAACGCCGTCAAAAATGTTATGTCACCCCATGTATAATATTTGTTGCATTAGCCTACCCTCCTCTCCATTCCTTCATCGATGAATTCGGTAACGGCTCCACTTAAATACTTTAAAATCTTGGTTGCCTATGTCTAATTCTTTGAAGCTCGCAGTTCCGTACTTCTCTCTCAGAATATAAAAGAAAAAGAAACTTCAAATATTTCATCAAAATTTCATTGTTTCTCAACTGTATGGTCCGGAAGGAAACTGTCTCACTGTTTAGATTCGAGTCCCAAATTCATTTTGAAAGTCAGATGAGAGCTAGTATGCTGAACATTTTCGTCGTACTGTTTATTTAAAGACGGTTGTTGTTTTCAGACGTAAATCGTTATCGCTACAACAAAGTGTTCAATTGGAAAGACGAAGTGACTGGCAAACACAGATACGAACAGAGGCTTTATCCGGATAATACAGATGCCGTAAGTAAAGTTTACTGGCTTAGGCTATACACATGGATATTAGAAGACATGCGAGCACCCAGCCTAAAATGGAGGGGCTCGAATATCTCACTGTGTTTTTCCCTACATTTTAAAATTAGCCAATACATTAAGCTCGTCATGCATTAGTTTAGGCATTTTGTTAGAAATTTTGAACCCAACACAAATTCAAGGCAGCACACTTCATATTTACGGTTTCCGGCACGCCGCACATTACACTACGCAGGTTGATTAAATCCCGGGTTGTTCTAGTTTCATTTCACGCGGCGACTTGAGTGAATGCGTCATGTCATTAGCCTGTTGATCAACGAAATAAAACGTCCTAAAAACATAAACTTGAGTTACATTCGCTTAAAGCGAAGCTCTTTTTCAAAAACTATGCAAACGTATCTGTTGGAAACTCAATGAAAATTATCTCTTTTATGGCATTAATTGCTTAAAAACAGGTTTCTAAAGACAACTGGTGGTTTTGAGTAATGATCAGCCTCCCGCAGGTCGACCCGAGTACAACCAGTGAGTCGCCTCATTGTACCACTGAAGCTTGGAAAAAACCCCGTCCTTAATTCTTCCAACATATACCAGGTGACTTTTGAAAAAATGTTCACCTGCACGACCGCTCGCACTGTGCTATAGGAACCACTTACCCAGTGCAAAGAGTGGCGCTTTCTCCTTTGCAGTCGACGTCCACTTTGATGTAAGGTCAGCTTCTTTGGGAAGACTCGAAGCGTGGTGTCTCCCATCTTTCGTCAATTTTAGCAAAATAGTCTTTATTTGAATTGGACTCAAGGTATCAAATAGCTGTAAAGTAGTAACCGTAGTTGCAGTAGTTGTTTATTCAGGATATAGATCATCCAAGTATTACTGCATTGTTCTCACATCGTGTCTCATGGGAACTTTAGCTAACAAAATGTAATAAGAAAATTTTGGATTAAAATATGTGCCATTAAAAAGTCTAACAACAAAATTGGCGACAACTGAGTGAAATACTCTACAATTAACCATGACCAAGTACCTAGAATTAACAATACCTTTAGATGTCACTATGTCTGGTATCATAATCGAGATATAATTCCTGAGCATGGCATCAGTGTACAATGTACAGTACATGTTGACAGTGAATGTTAGCTAGACCTGTTTTATGGACATGAGATTGCCATTGTATTTTGCCACTAAGATACTCTGTCGCCGAGCCAAGCAAACATGTGTATAGAGCTGGATATTTTGTGGTAATCTACGCACGTCCAGTTTGTCCCAGCCCCAAGTGACGTGCAAATAATGATAAGAATGCTTGTATTTATATAAATAAAAAATCTGAAACCGGCGTATGGCGCAAACATTAGGTCACGAGAAGTAGCCACAGGTGGCGTGCTGGCCAGACGTGGAAAGGTTTGCAATACGTGTACTTGTCTCATATTTCGATTGCAGAAGATGAAAGCGTGGTGCAAAGGATATGATGCTCCATTCCTTAGATCAATGAACGCGTACATTAACGCGATGAGGGCCAACATTCGTGCCTGGGGAACCATGTTCAACAAAATGGCGTCAAATCCACTCGTGACAGGTAGGCTATTCAAAAGAAGCTGCACTGGTTCTTAGAAATAATTTTTCATACACTTCAAAGTGGGTGTACATGTAGCTTAAAGCTCGCTCTTCGTTACCTGGGATCAGAATTCTCCAGAACCCATTTAAATTCCTTTTTTCCGCGCCTGAGCCCCCCCCCCCTTCCTATGCTCAACATTTCACATTTTTGAGACACTTCTACGGTTATTTCAAGCGTAAGGACACTTTAGAGGCACCACGTGATATCACAGGGAATTTTACAAATACACCGTTTCGAAGATTGACATTTGAGGAAACCTTACTGTTCCCAACAAAAGTAACTTAAACGAAACTGTGTTGCGGCTTTGAACCCGCAGTGGCGGCGAAGAAAATATCACGATGAGTTTTACTTATTTTATTTTGCTTTTATTCTCCGCAGTGTGTATTCAACATCTCAGTGAAACATATTACGGTCTCAATGTACCAGTGAAGCATTCTGACCATCAATGCAAAACACCGACATAGGTAGTCTGAGTGTACAAAATTTATTTCATACATCGGTAAGCATTAAAAAACAGCGTGATGCATAAACCGACAAACTCGCTTTAGCCACAACAGATAGCGCAAGTCAGTGGCATAACGGATACGAAACCCTGGATAGGACCTAGCTAGAAAAGCAAGACTTCGCGAGATTACGTGAGACGTCAATGAGAGCACAGTGATTTTGGCTAGATTTTTCTCGTAGCGAGACAGGTGTTGAACCCTATATTCTCACATCAATAACGAACCTTCATTGGAATCCTACAGTAGCAGTTATCGTTTTTGACCCTATAGTCTGGAACAAGTTTGAAAACTTCTTACTAAGTCTGTTGAATTCAGTGACAGATGTGGCCCTAACGCCAATTAGACATCACTTCATCGACGGTTCTGGGGAAAGACGTCGACGTAACAGTGATCGCTTTTCGCTGAAGTCAGTTTTTCTCGTCCACTGGCTGTACTAATAGTGCGTTTAGTATTACTTTTATCACTGAGCTAAATTATTATTCTTTGTAATTAGTAAACTTTTTTCATTTCGGCATTCAGACGGAAATCAAGGAAACTAATTTTTGTTTTACTCCATTTCTTCATAATGCCCACAACTCAATGTGATTGCCAATACTTTCTAGTCAGCGAGATTTTTCTTCTCACTCACAAATCGTTGTAGGAGTTAACGCTTATGACAGTAAGCTAACACTAGATGGCACTCCATGCTCGGTTCCATTCACGTACAGGGGGACTACGTATAGCAAGTGTGCGAAAACTTCTCAGAAGCCTTGGTGCTATACAAACAAGGCCAGGAGCAAGTGGGGATACTGCTTCTCTGTAGGTAAGTATTATACAACAATCGGAGTAACGATGGTTGCAGAAACAGCAGAAGCCGAAAAAGCAGACATCAAACAACAGCGGCGGTCGTGGTAGCAAAATAGTAGCTCCCGTAAAACGTACTAGTAGGCCTAACACAAGTAGACGGGGAAGTGGCGGAGATGGGGGCAGAGATGGGGACGGCCGATGCAGCAGCATATGCAACAGATCTACCGGTTGGGGGGGGTGGTAGCAATCTGATAATAGTATGCGTATCATACAACACAGCTGCAGTCATGCATTTGCGTCCCTACTATGCATTTTCTTTTGTTATAGGGATACTAACGTGCACCTTCTCGTAGTACAGGTTGAAATGATACTGCTATGTCATGGTGCTATGTCATGGGCGGCGCAGCACTGAAAAAAGTAGGGGGCTGTAGCCCCCCACTGAGCCCCCTATGTTACGCCGCCCATGTATGTACGCTGGATTGACGGGCAATACATATGTTAATCCTTATTTTGATGCTCTTGTCCAAAGCTAGTTTTATGACCTCCGTGCAACTGAAAATGACCGACTAAGGACAACTTACAAATTCGCTTTGAAACATATTTGGACTTATGAGGCTTCATCACGGTTATGGAACATTAATATGTACCAGATTAATCTCACCTAGTCGTAGTTAATACCTGCATAGCAAGGTGTAGTCACTTCTTGTACGACGTCAGTTTCACGAGCTTTCTATTACTTCAGCAAAACTGAATATTGATCTGACCAGCTGCCAAATGTCCACGACGTACAATGAACAGTACTTCGGACACCGGAACAAAGGTGACGACGGCTATCCCTGCAAACCATGGACGGCACAGACGAGGTACACGTCGACATATTTCCCGATGGACGGCAATTCCGTGGAGCTTGCTGGCAACTACTGTCGCCGCGTGAGGTGGCAAAACTCAAAGCCTTGGTGTTACAACACGTCCAGTAGAGGGTGGAGCTACTGCACTATTCGCGCATGCTCTGCCAAAGGTAGGTTTCTCGAGTTAACCTCTTAGTCTGAATAGTCATTTTGGAGTAGCACGTGACAGTCCTACTATTTTGATTACCAAAAATTTCAATCTTTAGTAGGCTAAGCTAAAAAAGTGGCACGTTCTGGAGGACGTAATACGTGAATGAATTTCACGAGACCCTTTTACTTTTAACTATTTTCAGCCAATTTTCAATTTTGAGTACGTTTCTGAAACTTTGGCGCAAGTTTATTGTGACTGATGCAAAGCTGCATTACACGCGCCTCACTCTGGTCCACAAAATTATAAAAGCTTTTCCCGATGCGAAAGTTAATAACTGGAAAATATGCTAATATGTCGTTTTCGCAAACAAAATTTACACCATGACTGAATTCAGCTCAAAACTGCCTTCTTTCAAAGAAATTGGTCTTGTTGTTATTTTGTATTTTAAATACTTTAAGTTTTATGAATTTTAACCGAAGTTAATTCAGTCGAAGTTTAAGCCCAAATAATGTTCAATCAACACAACTCCAAATATTATCAAACTTAACTAAATTTCATAATTTTTTTACTTTAAGTGTTATTTTGGTGGTGCGCCACCACCTATAATGATCGCCGTGGCCAGTGACAGCCAACTCATACATTATGGGCATTCATTCAATTGCCACCGTATGCAAAGAGGTTTCCGTGGAAAAGCCTGCCCACTTTTTAAATAAACGTTTAAAGTAATAAAACAGGCCAAACACAAAAAGGGATGAATTTTACGAATATTAGTAATATCTTTCGACTGACGAAATTTGTCCCGTGTTCTAAATTAGCGAAGATAATCTTCAATGTACACAACCTGTTTAAACTGCTATGTTTTTTCAGATTGGGATTGATAGTATCATCCGCTTCCTGGCAGGTAACACTCCTGTTCCATGTATTCCTGCATATTTTTTCATGGCAACATTGATCAATAAATAATTAATTAATCAGCAACAAATACAAGTTTCCTTCTCATGTACAGAAATTTGTGGAGCACGATTACTTAAATAATTGAAGTTATAAAAAATAATATACCTCTACATTTCTCTGCATTTTGTTATGTTTAACAAAATGTTCACTTAAGAGTTCTGTAACTCAAAACAATGAAAATGTAAAGACAGTTTACTCTTGGAAACAAAGCACATACACACCTCAAACATAGGCGGATCCAGGGAGGGGGGTGAAGGGGTCCAGTTCCACCTTTTCCCCTTGATTTTAGTGATATCAAATCTAGAATTTTCAACTTGTTGACTTGGACCTCCCATTTAAAAATTCCTGGATTCGCCCCTGTCAAAATCCAACTGCTGCCTGTGGGTCTTGTAATTGGCCCAATTATGTTTGCACACCCACCGGAATCAATGAAGAGCCTATTATTCCAGAGTTTTAGGTTTTAAAAGTTACATTTTTTGTCCCATTTTAAAAATTCAAAAACCTAATCACTCGAACAGTTTTCACGAACTATTCAAATATGATATATTAACAAACTTTTAAAACGAAATTTTGAAAATACTATTGTCGACCTCAGCATGTTCTGGTTCTCTGGTGAACGATAACATCAGCAACCAGAGGCGATATAAATAACTACACCAGCATTGTGTCTTTGATCAGTGCGGCATATTTCGAGACCGGTAAGCTGGTCGAGTTGCCCAATCTCGACCGGTCAGGGTATCAGCGTAGGATTCTTTTCACGTAATGACCAGGGGCACATTCGACGAAGTTGGGGGCACATTCGACGAAGTTGTCTCTACGACAGTACCCCCCCCCCCCGTTTATCCGTACCCGTTCTGTGGGTCTGTATTATGATGGTAACGCTACAACTTTTGCACGTTATAAAAGTATGTCAATGAATTTATATTTTTATCATAAAAACGCCGTTTACAAACAAAATATTTACAAACTTCATAGTCACAGATAACGTACAGTAAAACTCGCATAAGTTGGTCACGAATGCATGTATGTTGGAACTTCGCTTATAACCAAGTTCTGCGTGCGGTTGTTCTTGTTCATTCATCCAACTTTTACAAGTAAGTCAAATTTTGCTTTACGTGGATAAAACCTTTCAGTCCCGTTGGATCTGATATTTGCTGTTCTCTCTGTAATCGTCTGATTCGAGACCTTGCTGTTCCCACGTTACCTCTTGAAGTCTTTATGTATTCTTGTCTCCGGCAGCGTTGGTTTGGGAACGAACGACCGCGGTTCCACCTTCAACGGCTCCGCATTGTCTCAATACACACGATGCTGCTGTTCCTGATAACACTTAGCAACGTTAACCTCTGATTTCAAGCAGTGCACCACTACATAGACTGACAATAGGTGGAGCCAGGGCACATATCCAAGTGTGATAAACGTGCAACCAAACGTGATGAAAATAATTTTACTACCTCATGTCGGTCTGAGGCTAAAATGAAAAACGAACAAAGATTGCGCAAGCCCTTAATCTTAAGACTATTCCCGAAATTCAATTTCAACTATTAATACACGGGATACTAAAGCCTGTTTTGGCGATTTTCATCCAAAACTGGTCTTCTTATGATCAGCAACTGCAGAAACATTATTTCACTCTGACGTGCTTCAAATCAAAACCTTGAGCTTCGAAGTCAACGGTCTTTCCCCCAAAGTATTTGATTAACTTACTCTAATAATTATCCACGCTTGCCGATTGTCTAAATTTTATTGCAGGCGTGTTCCAAGTTTGTGAGTGTTGACGAGAATAACAGATAACATAATATTGCATGTCAACCAATGTTAAAGCGTTGATACTTGCAGTTGGTATCTGCCAGTGGTTGACACAACGTTTAGTATCCCTTAAAACAACATGCATGTAACAAGATTCCGATTCAAGTTAAGTAGTCTTAAGATCTCACAGTCAACTAGATATTGATCAATAAAAACGTTGAAGGCCTTATCACACAAAGTATGCTACTTGTTTGTTTTTTGTGTTTGCAATTAGTAACAGCTTTGTAGCGATGCACCTGGAATTGGGTATTCTGAGGGGCCATGGAATGTTATTTTACAGCGCTACAATTACTTCCCATTAATACAACGGGAGGAAGTCAATATATATCCCCAAGCTCGATTAATATCTGTGAATATTCAAGCCTGATTACTTGGGTTTCGTTCCAGTGCTTTCCGTCTGTTAGGCCTACTGATAGCACTGTGTGTTTATGGGAATTAGATCAGCGGTGTGCTAGCACCGGGCATGTCCAATGATGTCATAGGCCTACCCGGAAATGACGATTGCCATTTTTTACAACAGGGGCACCATCTACCGAGTATTGACGTATAAGAAATAGCCCCTTCCGACATTCTTCAACGGTACTGCATATCAATTTCGGGAACTCATTTTCTCCACAGACGAAGAAATGGAGTATAACAGACTTTGGCCTAAAATTATAAGCCTCTATGCACCTCAGACGCTTGAACGACCACAATACAACTGATCAGTTTCGACCGTACGTCACTAAGTAAAAATGAATATTCATATCTCGGCAGCAGCTGATAAGTGATGTCGGGAGCCATGCGGTTAACTATTCGATAGTTCACTAGAATTGTTTTGTTACCAATATGGTGGTCACTTGAAAACTCTGTAAATTTTCGACGACACAATTCGGGATCACTCTTGGTGCCTGCCAACAAAGGTTTTCATGAAACCTCGAATATAGAGCTTGGCCAACACGTAACAGAGTTTTTGATCCGATTCGGAAGAATGAAACGCTCCACTTAACGTTATCTACCGACAATGCGTCACATCCGTCGAGCACTCTCTAGGAGGCATGTTTCACCATTTCTGCTGTTTCATTGTTTTATTCATGGTCGACGCAAATACTCACTGTGCAGTCCGAGACTCTTGCTTGATACGAAAAAGCTTCCATGAGGAAAAAACGATTTGCCATTTTCACTGTCGAGTTCTCTAGGGCACTGTCGAGTCTATGATATTATAAAGGGGAGGGGGGCAACCACATGTTCGCCTTGTGTGGGGCCTTCTAAATTCGCCTGTGAAGGACGACTGAAAACGATTGCTCTAATACAAGTCGCTGTGGAATTTCAGTTTAATAAATTGTTGTGAGTCATCCCTCACAGGTCTCTTTTTACATCCTGAGCGTTAAATGCTCCACCAATCCCCGTCACTGTGCTACAAAAGTGTTCTCGTGAAGTAAAAAATCGCAAGAGGGAAAAGTGATGACACAGTCCGATATTTCAACGGTGCACCGTTACAAACGTCAGATTGACAGTGACAAATTGTACTCCTAGTCAGTCCACTAGAGGTCACTTTGCATGTGTCTTGTCCTTTGTATACATAGTTTGCGCAATATCTTTCTACGTGTTTGGCATCTGAAACAGAAACAGAAATAAATATGACATGTCAATCAACGTTCGAATGTTCGCTTTGCGGTGTGTTTTGTGAGACGCATAAACATGCTGTTTCTTAATCAGGCAAACAGGAACTAAGTGATTCAACAACGTTTCAGCGAAACCCGAGCACTTTCGAAACTAAAGAGATTAAGATTGTTTTGGAGATTTCTCCTCAAGTCAATTTTGTCACCTGTTATTGCAGAAATTGCACCTCCCTTGAGATTTAGCAGCATTAACATAATTCATTGTGACCTCTCAACGGAGATTGTTCTAAACGATTTACAGAACGTTATTTTGTCCAATTAGCCTTCTGTTATAGTTAAGTCTGTTTTTATAGTTTTGATAATCAATAGTTGAATACTTATAGAGGAAAAGTTTATCCTTTGGTCAATTTGGGACACTTTACTTACTCAAACGGGTATTTTGGGCTTTTTATCGATTTTTATTTAATTCTTTAATAAATAGTAGGACAACCGTTGAATTAGTTTTAAGTCAAACACAAATTGTTGTTAGAACTAAAAACGAGGGAACAGTTTACTCTGAGCGTGCGTGCGTTCCCGCGAGAACCTCGCAACAACGCAACACCGCCATGAATTTCAAACGAAGCACACTACATCATAGCTTCCTTCGCGAGATTTTTGCGTCCACGGATGTCAACCCGAGTAGACGTTTTCGGAGCTTGCTTTCTGCTTCTTAATTCCGATTTGAGGAACTGTTTCATTTTTATAGAAATCAAGTAAAAAGGACCTCTTTAAAGTCTCATAGTAAGTAAAAATATGGCAATTAAATTTATCAAAAATATCTTAGAAAGGTAACATTCCTTCATAGTATATGCTCATTTACAAAAAGTTCAATGCTCCGTTCAGAACATGGTTGTTATACGCGTAGAACTACCAATTCTACGTGTAAAATAAAGATGATCGCACGTCTAGAAATTTAGTTTTGTGCCAACAGTTTGAACGGGAGAAAGTTACTTACCTGTGCCCGGAGCTTCCGTCACCAACTTGACGCACGTGACACCTTCGCACATGGACACGTACCCGTTGTTCCGATCAGACGAGAATGCGTCTCCGCACTCGTCCTCTGATGACGTCACCACACTGTTGCACTTGTAGCAGAAAACTGCTTCGGCAACTACAAAATATTAGAATTAGCTCATTTCTGCTGCAAAATTATAATCATCTAGCCGCTATATAGAGTTCTAAATGTCTGGTATATACTGTCATACTCAGAACGTAACAAGAAATATAATTTAAAAAAATAAACGATTATACAGTAGCAGCAGAGTTCCAATTGTAATTCTCGAAATTTATTAGTAACATACGCATGTGTTTTTAGTTTTTTATTCCTCAGTTCAGTTTTATTGGGGAATGTCACCCTTGAAGAGATTTTGGCCACTTTGTTACTTTTTACAAATTTCGTAGTCTAATTCGATTTTTCAATTTCGATTTTCATCGGAAAACGATTTGAACAATTTTGAAAACGAAAGTGTGACGCAGGAAACCGTCTCAAGCATTGTGTGTCAAAACGGCAGAATCGCTCCATTGCTCAAATCGAAGGCATATTAATGTGTAACGGGACTTTGACTGAATGCGGCATTTCGGCCGTCAGTACAGTGATCGCCATATTTGGGCGATGAAGCTAGTGGTCACGTGTTTTGCTTGTAATGCATTGCGATATCTTGCATTTTCCTGAGTGTCTACGGAACAGGCACCAGAAATGCGAGGCAATGCAGCTTACTCGGACTGGTTGACGTTATCGGGAATTGTCTCAAGGCGTCGCCACTTCCGGTATGAGGAACTGCTATTTTTACTAATTTCAGTTGATTGAAGATGACTCTTATATGTAACTTAAGTACGTCAAAAAAGGCTAAACTTCCCTTCAAAAAGGTAATAAGCCCCTGATTACACGAGCTCTCACATGAATTACTGTATCTAATAGAGGATGTCTCGGCGTCAGTATTTATCAATGACGTCAACCAATTCTAGGCAGTCCTGTGGTGGTAAAATTAGAGGTAAGTAGGAGCCTAAAAGCCCACCGTATCACCTTGTGCACTGAATTTTAAAAGTGCATTAAATTCACAAAACTTGACTCAAACTTGTAGGCCTATTTTTGATTCAAGAGTGGGTATTTACTTCGAGTCTGCAGTGCCGAATCTTGGATGTCGCAGAAAGGGGGCCCAACCACACATTTAGGAAGGC
The DNA here is from genome assembly GCA_002633005.1 of Phoronis australis. Lineage (NCBI taxonomy): Eukaryota > Metazoa > Phoronida > Phoronidae > Phoronis > Phoronis australis. Next base: position 161,061 of record NMRA01000330.1, read on the forward strand.
AAAAGTCCGCGTGCATTCCAAGAGGTCTCGCTGAAGGGGGCCAAAACACAATTATAAAGGAAAATAGGAGCGTAACGCCCAGAAATGATATGCTGGCGGCGTTTTAGTCGCCCGTGGGCTGTATCCTCTGAGCCCTTTGATCGTGTGCTACTATCCGATTCATTTCGTTGAATCCTCGATCGTTCACATACTGCTGTACTACAGCTAGAGTCTTAATGCAGAGGTCCAGTTGTCTCAGAGCTCTTGGTAGGTTGTCTACTTTAACCGTCTCTATTTCTACGAACTTTTGCACGATTGCCGTTGTCAGTGGCAAACATGCAGCCCAAACCGGGCGCAAATACGCTTGACTTTGTGTTCGCCATGTCTTATCCCGGATCCCATCGGCCACGTTTTGGGTCCAAGATGCCAGAATAGAGCAAAATTACTGCTCATCATTGTCAAGTCAACGCCGGTCCAAGCTTAGAACAACACTTTGAATAAATTGACCAGGACGTGTGGTCACGCGCGCCGGAATATTCGGCAACAATGCTGTCGTCAGCGTAGCAGTGCTTTGATACCGTAAGCTATTGTACCAAAACTGTACCGTCACGTACTTTGCGTAGGCGCTACGTTAAGATATAAAAAATAGTTGGCTGCACTTACGTGCGCCTACGCCCCACTATAGCGTAGCTTACGGTGCGTAGGCGCTAATACGTTCAAATGCCAAAAGGTGGTTGGCTGCGCCTACGTGCGCCTACGCCCCACTACAGCACTGATTTTAGGCTTCTTCAAGACGTTTTGTGGCATCTTGTAGGCATAATGCGGCAATAATATAAATTCCAGGTGACAACTCTGAAGACATGTTCATGCCAGTAGCAATGCAGCGAATACTTACAAAGCACAAGATGTCTATGACCAAACTCACTTGCGTTTGTAATGTGTTAATACGTGTTTTGGTGTCAGAATAAGTCCATCGGGAAAACATGTAATTTCATGTTGAGGATTACAAATAGTGCATTTGAATGTGTATACTGTAGCGACTGGACGCTTTTGTGGAAACATGACCTTTTGTGGAAACATGACCTTTTGTGGAAACATGACCTTTTGTGGAAACATGACCTTTTGTGGAAACATGACCTTTTGTGGAAACATGACCTTTTGTGGAAACATGACCTTTTGTGGAAACATGACCTTTTGTGGAAACATGACCTTTTGTGGAAACATGACCTTTTGTGGAAACATGACCTTTTGTGGAAACATGACCTTTTGTGGAAACATGACCTTTTGTGGAAACATGACCTTTTGTGGAAACATGACCTTTTGTGGAAACATGACCTTTTGTGGAAACATGACCTTTTGTGGAAACATGACCTTTTGTGGAAACATGACCTTTTGTGGAAACATGACCTTTTGTGGAAACATGACCTTTTGTGGAAACATGACCTTTTGTGGAAACATGACCTTTTGTGGAAACATGACCTTTTGTGGAAACATGACCTTTTGTGGAAACATGACCTTTTGTGGAAACATGACCTTTTGTGGAAACATGACCTTTTGTGGAAACATGACCTTTTGTGGAAACATGACCTTTTGTGGAAACATGACCTTTTGTGGAAACATGACCTTTTGTGGAAACATGACCTTTTGTGGAAACATGACCTTTTGTGGAAACATGACCTTTTGTGGAAACATGACCTTTTGTGGAAACATGACCTTTTGTGGAAACATGACCTTTTGTGGAAACATGACCTTTTGTGGAAACATGACCTTTTGTGGAAACATGACCTTTTGTGGAAACATGACCTTTTGTGGAAACATGACCTTTTGTGGAAACATGACCTTTTGTGGAAACATGACCTTTTGTGGAAACATGACCTTTTGTGGAAACATGACCTTTTGTGGAAACATGACCTTTTGTGGAAACATGACCTTTTGTGGAAACATGNTTGTTACCAATATGGTGGTCACTTGAAAACTCTGTAAATTTTCGACGACACAATTCGGGATCACTCTTGGTGCCTGCCAACAAAGGTTTTCATGAAACCTCGAATATAGAGCTTGGCCAACACGTAACAGAGTTTTTGATCCGATTCGGAAGAATGAAACGCTCCACTTAACGTTATCTACCGACAATGCGTCACATCCGTCGAGCACTCTCTAGGAGGCATGTTTCACCATTTCTGCTGTTTCATTGTTTTATTCATGGTCGACGCAAATGCTCTCTACGCAGTCCGAGACTCTTGCCTGATACGAAAAAGCTTCCATGAGGAAAAAAACGATTTGCCGTTTTCACTGTCGAGTTCTCTCGGGCACTGTCAAGGCTATGATTGTAAAGGGGAGGGGGGGGGGGCAACCACATGTTCGCCTTGTGTGGGTACTTCTAAATTCGTCTGTGAAGGACAAATGAAAACGATTGGTCTAAAACAAGTCGCTGTGGAATTTCCGTTTAATAGATTGTTGTGAGTCATCCCTCACAGGTCTCTTCTTACATCCTGAGCGTTAAATGCTCCACCAATCCCGTCACTGTGCTACAAAAGTTCTCGTGAAGTGAAAAATCGCAAGAGGGAAAAGTGATGACACAGTCCGATATTTTGACGGTGCACCGTTACAAACGTCAGATTGACAGTGACAAATTGTACTCCTAGTCAGTCCACTAGAGGTCACTTTGCATGTGTCTTGTCCTTTGTATACATAGTTTGCGCAATATCTTTCCACGTGTTTGGCATCTGAAACAGAAACAGCAATAAATATGACGTGTCAATCAACGTTCGAATGTTCGCTTTGCGGTGTGTTTTGTGAGACGCATAAACATGCTGTTTCTTAATCCGGCAAACAGGAACTAAGTGATTCAACGACGTTTCAGCGAAACCCGAGCACTTTCGAAACTAAAGAGATTAAGATTGTTTTGGAGATTTCTCCTCAAGCCAATTTTGTCACCTGAATTGCAGAAATTGCACCTCCCTTGAGATTTAGCAGCATTAACATAATTCATTGTGACCTCTCAACGGAGATTGTTCTAAACGATTTACAGAACGTTATTTTGTTCAATTAGCCTTCTGTTATAGTTAAGTCTGTTTTTATAATTTTGATAATCAATAGTTGAATACTTATAGAGGAAAATCTTATCCTTTGAACTTGTCTTTGGTCAATTTGGGATACTTTACTTACTCAAACGGGTATTTTGGACTTTTTTATCGATTTTTATGAAATTCTTCAATAAATAGTAGGACAACCGTTGAATTAGTTTTAAGTCAAACACAAATTGTTGCTAGAACTAAAAACGAGGGAACAGTTTACTCTGAGCGTGGGTGCGTTCCCGCGAGAACCTCGCAACAACGCAAGATTTCGCGATACACCGCCATGAATTTCAAACGAAGCACACTACATCATAGCTTCCTTCGCGAGATTTTTGCGTCCACGGATGTCAACCCGAGTAGACGTTTTCGGAGCTTGCTTTCTGCTTCTTAATTCTGATTTGAGGAACTGTTTCATTTTAATAGAAATCAAGTAAAAAGGACGTCTTTAAAGTCTCATAATAAGTAAAATATGACAATTAAATTTACCAAAAATATCTTAGAAAGGTAACATTCCTTCATAGCTCATTTACAAAAAAATCAATGCTCCGTTCAGAAAATTGTCGTTATGCGCGTAGAACTACCAATTCTACGTGTAAAATAAAATGATCGCACCTCTAGAAATTTAGTTTTGTGCCAACAGTTTGAACGGGAGAAAGTTACTTACCTGTGCCCGGAGCTTCCGTCACCAACTTGACGCACGTGACACCTTCGCACATGGACACGTACCCGTTGTTCCGATCAGACGAGAATGCGTCTCCGCACTCATCCTCTGATGACGTCACCACACTGTTGCACTTGTAACAGAAAACTGCTTCGGCAACTACAAAATATTAGAATTACCTCATTTCTGCTGCAAAAATATAATCATCTAGCCGCTAAATAGAGTTCTAAATGTCTGGTTTATACTGTCATACTCAGAACGTAACAAGAAATATATTATAATTTAAAAAATAGACGATGCAGTAGTAGCAGAGTTCCAATTGTAATGCTGGAAATTCATTAGTAACATATGCATGTGTTTTTAGTTTTTTATTCCTCAGTTCAGTTTTATTGGGGAATGTCACCCTTGAAGAGATTTTGGCCACTTTGTTACTTTTTACAAATTTCGTAGTCTAATTCGATTTTTCAAGGTTGATTTTCATCGGAAAACGATTTAAACAATTTTAAAAGCGAAAGTGTGACACAGTAAACCGTCTCAAGCATTGTGTGTCAAAACGGCAGAATCGCTCCATTGCTCAAATCGAAGGCATATTGATGTGTAACGGTACTTTGACTGAATGCGGGCATTTCGGCCGTCAATACAGTGATCGCCATATTTGGGCGATGAAGCTAGTGGTCACGTGTTTTGCTTGTAATGCATTGCGATATCTTGCACTTTCCTGGGTGTCTACGGAACAGGCACCAGAAATGCGAGGCAACGCAGCTTACTCGGACTGGTTGACGTTATCGGGAATTGTCTCAAGGCATCGCCACTTCCGGTATGAGGAACTGCTATTTTTTCTAATTTCAGTTGATTGAAGATGACTTTTATATGTAACTTAAGTACGACAAAATGACTAAACATGCCTTCAAAAAGGTAATAAGCCCCTGATTACACGAGCTCTCAAATGAATTACTGTATCTAATAGAGGATGTCTCGGCGTCAGTATTTATCAATGACGTCAACCAATTTTAGGCAGTCCTGTGGTGGTAAAATTAGAGGTAAGTAGGCGCCTAAAAGCCCACCGTATCACCTTGTGCACTGAATTTTAAAAGTGCATTGAATTCACAAAACCTGACTCAAACTTGTAGGCCTATTTTTGATTCACGAGTGGGTATTTACTTCGAGTCTGCAGTGCCGAATCTTGGATGTCGCATAAAGGGGGCCCAACCACACATTAAGGAAGGCAAAAGTCCGCGTGCATTCCAAGCTGTCTCGCTGAAGGGGCCAAAACACAATTATAAAAGGAAAATAGGAGCGTAACGCCCAGAAACGATATGCTGGCGGCGTTTTAGTCGCCCGTGGGCTGTATCCTCGGAACCCTTTGATCGTGTGCTACTATCCGATTCATTTCGTTGAATCCTCGATCGTTCACATACGGCTGTACTACAACTAGAGTCTTAATGCAGAGGTCCAGTTGTCTCAGAGCTCTTGGTAGGTTGTCTACTTTAACCGTCTCTATTTCTACGAACTCTTGCATGATTGCCGTTGTCAGTGGCAAACATGCAGCCCAAACCGGTCGCAAATACGCTTGACTTTGTGCTCGCCATGTCTTATCCCGGATCCCATCGGCCACGTTTTGGGTCCAAGATGCCAGAATAGATCAAAATTACTGCTCATCATTGTCAAGTCAACGCCGGTCCAAGCTCAGAACAACACTTTGAATAAATTGACCAGGACGTGTGGTCACGCGCGCCGGAATATTCGGCAACAATGCTGTCGTCAGCGTAGCAGTGCATTGATATCGTAAGCTATTGTACCAAAACTGTACCGTCACGTACTTTGCGTAGGCGCTACGTTAAGATATAAAAAAATAGTTGGCTGCGCTTACGTGCGCCTACGCCCCACTATAGCGCAACTTACGGTGCGTAGGCGCTAATACGTTCAAATGCCAAAAGGTGGTTGGCTGCGCCTACGTGCGCCTACGCCCCACTACAGCACTGATTTTAGGCTTCTTCAAGACGTTTTGTGGCATCTTGTAGGCATAATGCGGCAATAATATAAATTCCAGGTGACAACTCTGAAGACGTGTTCATGCCAGTAGCAATGCAGCGAATACTTACAAAGCACAAGATGTCTATGATCAAACTCACTTGCGTTTGTAATGCGTTAATACGTGTTTTGGTGTCAGAATAAATCCATCGTGAAAACATGTAATTTCATGTTGAGGAATTACAAATAGTGCATTTGAATGTGTATACTGTAGCGACTGGACACTTTTGTGGAAACATGACCTTTTGTAGAAACATGACCTTTTGTGGAAACATGACCTTTTGTGGAAACGTGACCTTTTGTGGAAACATGACCTTTTGTGGAAAAATGACCTTTTGTCGAAACGTGACCTTTTGTGGAAACGTGACCTTTTGTGGAAACATGACCTTTTGTGGAAACATGACCTTTTTGAAATTACTCTGTTCGTGGCATATGCAAAATACAGCTTACTTATTTTTGTTTCAAAATCAACAAATTTCAAAAATATTAATCATTCTCAATACACAATTACGTATGACGTTTACTCCATCACGGTCTGTTATTAAAGTTTACCGATAGGACTCCGCTGTGATCTCTATTTAAAAACACCTGACTTAGATTGTAACTGATGCGCCGAAGGCTAAATTTATGGTTATTACCTGCAACCTTACTGCACGTAAACGCTATATAATGTCCCATTTTGTAAGGTATGACAAAGCCAGTTCCGATGATTCAAAAAAACCATCCCTTCGAAGTGTTTTCACACACAAGATGTATACAAATACTCTCTAACGCTGTGGCTTTGCTATTGAAATCTGAGGCTATGCCACAGTGACGAAGTCAAAGAATGGGCCACGAAGACTTTGTTTAAATGATTATAATTTAATAACTGGGTTTATCTAAGCCACACTTCTAAGCCAAAGCTGAGCAGAGTATTAATCTTATGACACAAAATCCTCTTCTTTAAATATGTTCATCAAAAAGATTTACCACACATAATTTTTCGCGAAGAGATGGGTGACATGTTTAATGTGGAGTAGTTCCTGTGCTTCATCTTCAGAACAACATCAATGGCGGCTTTTTAGATTCACGTAGTTAGTCACATGGCATTTCCGCCCTTCACAAATACGTAACCAGAATTTCTGTTATGATAAGCTAACTTAGACGTGATAACTAGCAACAAATTAAGAATGTTTTATTATTTTCATTACAAGTTTCACCATAGAAACTTCAAAATAGCTCTGCCATCTTATGTAATTTCAGTAAAAATTGATCATACAAGTGCTCGTTAGATCTGTCTTCATAAGAACGCGGACCTTTTCGAGAATCTACGGTATGGGAGACGCATGTGAAAGGGTTGTTTAAACCGGTTTAATTTGACAAAGCATTGTTTTGTCTATTGACGCTGATTGAACATTTAGAATGTCACTCTCAGGGGTTAATCCCAGATGTGTACAACTTGTACAATTATTGTACGATTATTATACACGTATATTCTCATGCATGAATGGTAAATTTTTGGATTTTTGAGCAAGTAAAAAGTGGGTAATTTAGAGTTTAGGGCAGTTTCATATGAAATTTCTAGAACTGAATCCTTCATCTGTGCCTTTTGAAATGTTATGAACAAACCCGGATGCTGTTTACCGATCGATATGCAAATAATGCAATTTACGTTCGACACAGACCCTCAAGTCGTGTTATTGAGGCCAAATCGTTAGAATCTAACACATCGTCATCTTTATGCGACAATGTTCTTGAGTTCCCTGGCAACAGTAAACGTGAGCCAATGAACGATATGTTTCCCACACTTTATGGATGATATTTCACAGCAGACAAAAAACACGTCTGTTTGCGTTTCAACGGAATTTATTTAATACCGTAGAATGTCAATCTGGTTAAGATTACCCAACACAACAGTGTTATCTTTTGTATACCAATAATACAAATTTCTGGGTGATACCAGGCAGATTTGACAATTTTTAAAAGAAGAACAGTGTATCAGTCGCAACTGGTCGCCCGTATACTCGATTACTGAGGCCACTTATGGAAAGATAAACAGGAATGTACTGTACAAAATTGGCGGAAACAGTGATAACGTTTTAAATTGAATAAATAAGTCTGTGCACGGTTACCTAAAGCCCACATCTCAGAGAACTAAACAGGTAACAAGGTCGAAAAATAATCTACTGGAAACTGAAGACAAGATTGTAACAGCTCTGCCGAATAGCATTATCCGCAGATAATGACGACCAAGCCAGCGTGAGGTTTGCTTACAGCGGTAACCTAGATCTTCTGTAGTACAAAATGCGTAATACGACACAACAAAAGTGTACTGATATGTAGCTGCATCATCACAAGGGAAACACGTGCGTCAATAGGCCCGCCGTGGTTGACTCTTCTGTCCCGTAGGTAGAAAATGCATCGCATGAATGATCAGTGTTTCAAAATTACAGACACTCATATGTTGATTAACAACGGAATCACTTCCCGCGATATTTGCCCTTTTGCCAATTTCTTGGTGTCGACTTTGCTACTAAAAATGCAATAATATATAGACAAGTTTCGTAGCCTGCATTTCAATGATGAATTCCATAATAATCAGGATAAGAGGCACTTGACCAATACATTTACACGTGAAAATGCAAGACAAATGATTGACTCATAAGTTGCATTGTGGGTAAATACCTAAGAATGACTAGAGTGGTGCTGTGCTAATTTCAGGACTGGCCTCTTACAAAACCATTGTCGACGAAGCTACACGTTAGCTCTCGCTTCAGTGCGTTTTCAAGTTCAAAGAGGAAGGGTTCCTTTGAATTTAATTCAAACCTACTCGATCATCATCACCAACTATTGAAAAAATGCCTTGGCCATAGCAATTAACTGCGCGCACGTGTTTAGGCTTACTTGTACTAAGAACATTCGAAGCAACTGTAGACTGATAGCGTCAGATATGCCCTCCAAACAAGTGTGGAATAATCTATTTTTGTTCTTTCTGTAGGAAGTCCTTGCAGCAATGTGTGATGAATTTCTCCTATTATTTTTTTCCAATCTACAAGATCTTGAATCGGGTCACCGTTTTTTTTCATTGACGTAAACCGAAACGCGGTTAAGTTAGATGAGCACGCAAGTTGTTCCAATAGTACCTCGTCTCACTTGAGGGGACGATTGAACCCCTGGTTATTAGAAAATTATTGACACTGTGTTTTACATGATTCTACCAATATCACACTAAGTGGTGCTAAGTGGCAGGATACACAAATATGCTGTCTAGTTAAACATGTGTAATGAAGCCTTTCGAGGAATGAATGAAGGCAAATATGTTCTGCTTAATACGGGGGCAGCCGGTAGTAATCCGACATGTTTTCTCAAGGAACAATCCGACACTTGTTCTGTTTGTCTGGGCGGAACTAAGAAAGCATCAGTGACTGTTCAGATGCTGGGTAAACATTGGTCGGATCTTGCGTAACTTGAAAGCCTTGTGGACTGTTTCGTTGAGCACAGGAATTCCGCAAAAAGCTCTGCGAGCTTGAAACCCAAATCCTATTCCAAACCCAAAGTTACTAAGTGACCGTAAACAATGTCTATTAACAGGTTTGATTATATACGATAATTTTGTAAAACTATTTGGGCCTCACATGCGTCAAATTAAACGTCATCTTCACTTTCATGAGGAAAAATCACTAAAATTCTTTAAGAGATAGTACAAGTGTCAAACTAGTTTCACAGGAAAAACTCCTAAACTATCATAATCCAATTGATACGTTATTGGCGACTCGCAAAAATAGTCAGTGTTTCTATCAAATTGTAAACATGCTAACCAGTTAATCAGCCACACAAAATCAGTCTCAAACCTTTTCACTGTATTATGGTAGACAACGATTTCCATTCTCAAGCGGATCTTTCAGTCCCATGCAAAAGGCAAGTAAAACACAATGTCAAAACTGGCAACCTTTGCAAAATTCAGCTACTTCAAATCACTGATTGCAGATGGTCTCTCAATTCTTTTATTCGTAGACACCAATAGCTTTTTGACAAGAAAAGCTTTGAGACCGTCATCTCAGTACTGTTTCCATTAACCTGCATACCTCGTGGTTTTCTTGTCAATGCCGCGGGGACCAAATGTTCGTTAAAGATATGCAGGGCCTTCGAAAAATGGCCAAATTTGGCAAACTTCGGAACATCATAACTCAGAAATGGCTGATCGAATTCATGTGAAACTTTCAGATACCATGCTTTTTTGCATGAGAGGCCATCAGAAATAGAACTTTTGTTAGGAGTTTTGGAAAAAAGCTGCTAAAAGCGAAAAGGAAATGACAATTTAGAAAAGAGTAACAGTGTTTTTGACACTTCATCTTGAACAGTTATATCGGTCAAAATTTGATAATATTACTGATACCGTTGTTTTTATCAGGGATGTACCTTTCATTTGTTTTAAATTTTACTAATTACACGACCACGCGATCTAACTAATAGCTGATTGGTGTAAAGTCAGGAATCAAATTCTATAGTCTCTCTACTTTTAGAAAATGTTTACTTTTATTTAGTTTAAGTCTACAATTTTGTAGATATTTGGATAAAGACACCGACAAGTCGATGTGCCCTACATAATCTCACTTCTTAGAGAAAACCTTCTTGTTGGCTGTTTTATGGCCACTTTTAGCCGTGAGAAGAGCTTTCTCGGAATATGACATATTGATGAGCTGTAGCACATTTTTGTTGGTATTATTAGACAGTGGTAGTTACATGTACAAGAGGTCGTAGGCGATGAACCTTTGGTGGACATCATAGAAATGTCATGTTATTGTATGCAGCTTGCGTGCACCAGGCCGATTGTTTCTTTCCATAGCCAACTAATGCATCGAACGCGACTAGCTCAGTGTACTGTTGTTTTGACAGCCGGCACAATGTACCAGGTCTAGTCTAAACAGGCATTTGTAAAAATTAAAGGAAATGTCTCACTATTTCCCGACGTGCCACAGAGAAATCGTCCAAGATTAGTTAAAAGCAAATTTATTAAAGCAGCCCAATCTAGTAATTGATATTTTGGCAGTTTTAGCGAGGAAGATTGTTCTTTATCAAGATATATGGAAGGCTTGACAATTGTGAGGTATTTTGCGTCAGTGGGTATCCTGATGTACACACTGTCTTTAAGGTACTATCGCGAATAAGTTGCAGCCTCTATAAGCCCGCGTTCCGTCAAAAACGACTTTCTGATTTTCCACTATAAAATTGCTGTCAACTTACTCCTTACTGACATATTCGATATGATGTGATTTCCGGGGCTTGAAGCATGGACATTTCGTTATTTCTTGAGCCCATGCGCAGCGCATAAAATAAATGCCCCGTCGTGACAAGTCATCTTGTAGAGTCTGGACTCGAGGAAATAACGAAATCATGTTTAATTTCATTATAGAAAACGAGAACAATTTCATAAAGGTTAGTGGTTAATAGTTGTTTTATGATGGAAGGCGGATTAATGTTAGCTTTAAAATTAAAACTTACCTGGTATGATGCACGTCCAACATATAAGTGTGATTAATCTTAAAGCCGTCATTGTCATATGAAGATCTCACATAGCACGTTCCGAAAAAAACCGCACCAATCAGCTCGATATCCACGCTGTTGTCCACAGATATCCAATTCGATACTGTCCGCTACCCTGTATCTATTATCAGGAAAATGTTGCTCAAAATATCCCACTGTCAGGTCTCGATGCATGAGTTGAGCAGAATACGTTTTGAGGATTGTAAACGGCTATCTTCTTCTCCAATCTTTCAACAGAGAATAGGAACACGTTAGAAAGTAAACCTTCCAACTTCTGCCAAAACACGACTGATTCTGATTTATTCGTCTGCTAATCACCACTTCAACTTTTCCTCATTAAGACCAATGATTCGCAAACGATGAGTTCTCATCTGACGACTTTTGAAGAGTCTGATTAGACGTCCTTCGTTAACCTACGGTTTTATCATTCCATTAATGAGATGAACAGGCTCTACTTCAGCTTAGTATTTGGTAAACTGCAAACTGTTTGTTTTGACGGGAAATCGAACAGATTTTTTTTCTTGAGCGGTTATTGATTCTTTTATACTAATTTCAATAATAGACACGGGAAGACCAATCAAGCACGATCGATGATATCGCGAAGGTACATTCATAAATTACCGAGTGATTTTTCTTCACGTGTCGAAATTAAAGTTCCGACGTGTCTCCGTCGACATAAATCACGATTCGGCAATAAAATTTAATTGGCCAACGTACAGATATTACGCCTGTTAAAATCCGGTGGCGTTCAATCACTTCATTCACTGCTCTTCAGAACTCAGTCAAATTAAGACATGCATTGATATTATCACAACACGAGAGTATTTCCCGTGACCATGGGAGTCCTTCACGCTTTTGAAACTTGTATCTTGTCAAGGAATGATGGTCAGTCGTCTGAAATGAATAGAGAAGATACAGGAATGAAATTAACAATCATCCCCTGCAGCAACATTCTTTAGAAGTCTTTTATCCACTCCCTTACAAACATCCGAGATCTATTCAAGTAGCATTAGCTGCTCGACTGAAATTTATTGGATAATTTCATTGGAACTCGTGTGACTGACACGTAACTCTACACAACAGTTGCGTACAAACCACTTTAGAGTTAAAGTTCATTTCTCGCTTATCCTATACCGGGTGCACGCGCGAACGCACGAGGCGCTAGTACGTTACAGTGCTCTCCAGTTCCTAATTAAAGTCACGTTTACGCTCCCAGGAGCACGATGGCAGTACACAAACAGTAATACAAAAACACGACCTAATAAACCACAGTTCTGCCAATCATACTGGGCAATGGTTTTTGATAGATAACACAAATGGCATCTAGACAAGTCTTGATGCAGCGCAGTCGGTGTATATCTGTAATTATAGAAAGACATATTGGTTCCGTCACGATATTCTTGTCTGTCAGTTGAACTGACGCGATAAGGTAATTTTATCAGAACGTTAGAGGAAACACGCAAGGGTTAAACATAAGGCTCTGTTTACCCTAATTAAGTCTAGTATTGTACGGATGTTAAAGCGTTATTAAAATGACATTGCTCGCTCTACGGTCAAGTACGTGTAATATATCGGTGTCCTGGTGTCCTAAGATATTTCTTTGATTTGGAACGAAGTCGCTTTATATAGTACAGTAAATTATACCGTTCGTACCACTTTAAAGATTTAAATTGCTTTTACTGAGCTTAGATATCGAATTTGTTGAAGCTCGGTTAACTGTGCTGTTAAAAGCCAGTTTGCTTAATAAAAAGAACGATACACATTTTAATATAATGCGTGACGTACAGTTATATCTATAGTACCATTCATAAAAATGACGGGTCCCATCACTGAACGGTATTCTCAAGTCAGTAACCTTTCGTTGATCTTCAACCCCCCCCCCCTCCCTCCCGGACGGGCATCCTTACCGACGTACTTACCCAAGCACGTGCATGGATGCTTTAGCGTCATATCGCATAATGAAAACGTCCCTTCTAGAATATTTGTGATATAAAATTTTCTTCGGAGCCAGAACTCTTTCATGTACTACCTGAGTACAAGTTGAAGAGAAGAGTAAAATTCACAAACCTCTGGCCCTCGTAACCCGGTAGAAGATTCAGCATAGTCTATATAAAGATGCATGCATAATTCTCCGGTATGTCATCTCTGAGCGCTCATTCAGCAGTTCTTCTTAGACCTATTGACCCACCAATGACGAGTCGACACTAGCGTCCGCACACAGGCGAACAAGTCATTTGTAGTTTCGGAAGCGATTAAAACGATATCATAAATATCTCAGTGTATGTGTGTATTATCATACAAATAAACAAATCCTCCACACGTCGTTTTATGTAAATAACCTCGGGGATCATGCTACCATCTTGAATGCTGACTCGCTCGGCAAGTTGGATAATTGAACAGCATACTGGTGAAACTAAGAAAACATCGTGTAATGGCCATTTAACACCACGGGCGAATGTTTCGTGGTCATCTAAGCCGCCGAATGACTTACAGGTGTTCAGAGGAACACCGGCTCGAAAAGTCACGAGATCCAAATAACACCTTAGGTTGATGTATGTAAAAATCAAAACAGTTTTGATGACGGCAGAAATATACGCACACGTAAACGTTAATTTTGAGAGCTATGGCCAATTGCAGTTTAACATGTAACATTCAGTGTTAACCATTTGCTCGACATCTTGGAACAAACCCTGACCAAGTAGCAATTTCCAATCACATTATGTTTTCGTTTCTCAAATATGCTAACACGTTCTAAACCCTGTCTAACTGAACCCCACAGCGGTTCACCCCTACCACGTGACCACGTCGACAGGATCTATATCAGAATATGAATATAATTACTCGTAATTCTTCAGGGATGAAGTTCTCATCAATCTAAATCGTAGATTTGCGAAGGGTCGTTGGTACTCGTTTCGGGCCACCTAGTTTTTTTCTACCTGCGGCTTACTGTTGGTTTACACGGCAAATTGATTACCGTCTGCTGTAACCTGGTCATAGAATCTCTATCAGACATAGTTAACACGTGTTCCTGATTTGCACCACGGCCAACGGAAATCGGGATTTGTACACAGGGCATTTTTGTAATCTGAGATGCATCAAATATTCATCGATCTAGATTTATAATGTCGAGTATTTCTGAATCCCAGTGTTTAATAATTATAGCCCACTTCGTCGGTTTGGAGGCGAACACGAAACTGGTGTTTATTCTTCGCACCTACGGGTCAGCAACTTCCCAACCCTTACTTCGAAAAAACGTTTTAAGTTACATATCAATGATCTTGCGTTGAGCTGCAAGTGCAATGAGATCGTAACGCGACGTGTACACTTCCACGTTGATAATTAGTCAGAATTTTTTTTCCTATTTTAATGTGACGCAATCGACAGGGCGAGAAAGGTTCCTTTTTGAAATCAGTCCCAGGCCATATTCAAACTCACTGACAACCTCAGCGATCGCAGTCTGACTCTTTACTAGCGGAGGTAAATCCCACACGGGAGGGTAGCCCATCACCTGATAATGGCAACGACTTTGATTTCGTTAAATGACTAGCAGACAACTGTTAGATCTTTAACAAAATCACAAAAACAGCGAATTTTGCTGTTTTCTAGATTAGGCCAAACTTAATAACTCCAAAAGGTGTATCCCATACAACAATAATCCTAAACGTCATTTCCAGAAAATAAACCGATTATGCCCCTTTAAAGGCTTGAAAAGATGACAGAATGCCTTAATTCAAGGTCTACTATCTTGTAAGCGACTACAAAAAAATTACTATACTAAACTTTATTAGTGTGTTAAGGTTCTTAGAAACACTTACGGACCTGCCCTTCCACGTCAGTGCGGATGAAATGTATTATGTCACGGTCCGTATATTCACATGTGTCCTTCAACGAGAAAATTCGGAATAACTTTTATGCGGCCTTTCAGCGTGAATGCGACCACATGACTATCTGGAGCATCATTTGAACTCTAGATTTAGTTCATTTTCAAAGTGATATTTATAAACCGTTCGGTTCAACCCTTAAGGGCATTCAACATTCACGTACTATATGAAAAGTCAGTACATATATGTGGAAATTAGGTAAGGGTTCGTGGCATTCAATATTCCGCTTGGTTAAATATTGACCGATTACTCCTGGGCTAAATGAAATGATAAAAACAGACTCTATACCACGAAATTATCCAAATATATCAATTAGATATTCAACTCAAGACTTCAAAAAAATTCGCTATTTAGAATGGCACTTATTTGCAAGGTAATGCTATCAGTTTCATCATTCTTTAGTCTGTGAGGATTAAATTACGCGCTAGGGCTTTGGATGGATTTTAGTAACGAAACGAAACCAGGCTAAAAAGAGTTACCTTTGTTTATGAATGACACTCTGTCTACAGTGCTTGTCCACTCGGCCTCTCCCATCACGGAATTAAGTTCAGTTTACCTCCTTAGCTACGATGTAGATATAATGATCCATCAAAGTGGGCACCGAGACTTGATACAAAAGCCTGGAGGGTTTTTTAAATTCTCTTAATTTACCGACTTAAAAGAGCTATCTTTCATGATGAACGTTTCGCTGGTGGAGTAGATGTCATCTTGTTTCAATTATAATTTGACCGTAGGCGTCAGCCTGTTATAAAGTTAGAATTATGACTAACGACCATCGTAAACACGAGATTGAAGAAACGTGAATAGGCTTGTGGGTCAAAGCCTGTTTCATTATGTAGGTTATTTAAAAATACACTTTCCACTTTTTTCAGTTAAAAACTTCGTAAAAAGAATTTCAACGTAAACCAATTCAGTTTATATTTACTAAAAGCGACCCTCTTTCAAAGGAACTCATTAAAACAGAATATAAGTATAATTTTTCAATTGAGGATTTTTATTTTCTGTAGGTGCACCGACAAAATGGCCACCACAGTTGAATGTCTCTGTATTTCATATTTTGCAAATTGTCATTGAAACGCAAACAGGCAGGGTTGTAACGCAATGACGAAACGTTCCTCTTTGAGTGATACATGTATCTCTCCAGAAATGAAACTCTTTCAGTGTTCTAAACCGAAGGCAAGAAGGCCTTTAAATCCCGAAACTGAAAAAATCGCAATTAATGTTTGCAGTGGAAGAAAATAAGGAAATTTTTGAGTAATCCCACGTGAACTAATAACATAAAATGTGAATGAGGCTCTCCTAATGCATAAAATACTATTAACGAAGAGCTCGCTTTTTGTGCTCTGCGTTGATACAAGCCGTGTTCTGTAACCGGGTCAAATCTCTGTACTCGAAACTCTACTCGAAGATTATACATGGTACGCTTCGAACGAATATAATGCAAATTTGTAATCTTATCATGCGGCGTGATTGGTTGATTTTCGATTCTGTGTGAGACGGAGTCGTGTCCGAGTTAGGATCAAAATTAGACCCTGGGTCCTGGGTAAAGTTTAGTAACGCTAACGTATCGCGAGATTCCCGGAGATATCGCCGCGTATTTTCAATGAGAGCACGTGATTTTGGCTAGATTTTTCTCGCCGCGAGACGTAAACTCGACCCAGGTCTTAAAAAAATATGCGCTCTTCATGAGTATGTTAATTACTCTTTTTAAGCAACGTCACTGCATTAGTAAATAGCCCTGAATTCCCCGGTAGCCATATTGCCCTTACGTAAAATATTTTATAACAAATTTTACCCAAATAAAAATTTGTTTTAGGACAGAAGGCGCTGCGCGGGGTTGGTTTTTAATGAAAGTAAAGCCAAGTTCGCTTGTGCCATCTCTGGAAACAATTTCCAAAACTATGACGTCACGTTTGACTTCGCCTTTGTTGTGGTGCACCATTATTATAACGGGCTCCGCGTGTACACTGTCTGTTCTTACTGTAGCAAGTTTTCGCTGCTTTTGTATTTTGTCGCAAATTTAGAAAGAGTAATAATATTTTGTTGTGTAAAAATTTAGAACGTAATTTAATTACTTATGCTTTGACAATATTTCAAACACTGAGTTGGCGCATTTGGATGACATCCAGGCACGACAAGCTGCCTGGTGCGATACGTCAACACAAGACACCTGCCAAGCACTTGTGGCGAGAAATATTATTCCATATATCAACATTACAAGCTCACCAACCAGTCATTTTAGTGGCCAAAGTTTGTTCGGTTGCGTAAGTACGCTTTCAAGTATGCTCGCGAAACACTCGCCTTTCACTCGCGTGATTTTGCGTGGTTTTGTGTAATCTTGCTTTTCTCGCAAGAAACTTGGTCAACGGAACGCACCCTTGGATAAAGGCGGTGGCCGGGTTCAAACTTTCTTTGGCATAAGTTCTCTAGTGCTGTAATGCAAAGGGTAAACCATTGGCGTGATGGTAAGTGACAAGAACCTAACCATACATACTTATGAAACACTTATCGGATGTAAGAGCAGTGAATGAATTACCTCTATGAGAAGAGGGATGCATTACACCGCTAATCCGGAGACAGGCCTATTCAACAAGCGTGCAGTGAATCCCCTCACAAAACACGTGCTGGATTGTGTATTGGACACTTCACAATTAATCTTGATCGTCATTTATAAGAATACACATAAGGACAAAAGGATCAAGTTTGTTCGATCAGACAGCAGTGTAAATGACCACGTCTCGAGTGTCGTCAGTCATGCCGCCTTTATCTCGTCGCGCGGTTAATCAAATGACTGCGTGTCAATTACAGTTTCCCCACAAACATAAACTCATACGATAAATCATAGAAATTTTATTTGAAATTGTAAAAACTAAGGTGAACATTGACCCAAGCTCAAGGTTTTCAAGAAAGGTCGAGTTTTGAGGCAGTTCACGGTAAATTTCCTAACAAGATGGCTTCCATGTCAAACAAGTACAGTAAATGAAAAGTGGTTTGGGGGAACAAAATGACGACATCGCCGACTTAAATCATTTCATCATTTGTCTCCAATGTCGAAATTATAAGCACACAATAATCAGCATGGATTAGTTGGGATACCGAAGACAACACAAAGATGTAAAATTGGTCACACCAAGGCCAAATCATGCCCATCTCCTGATTGGCTGAAAACCAACACTCACTCGAGCGGACCAAAGAGTGCATGCGTGCAGCCAAAAACTAAAATTCCGTAATATTTGCACCATTCACTACTTGCTGGGGCACAAAATGTTTTATTGGATATCTGACTACTATATATCTTGAAGAACTCACATTATTTGACGAATTTGTCTTCAGTAAGTTCCGTTGTCAATGTTGATAGTATATACACTGAAGGCCGATGGAATATTTTGTTCTCGTTTTATTCGAGATCCAGTGATAACAGAATTCTAATCGGGCGTCCTGGTCGGACTCGTAAATCAGTCGAAACGCAAGTGCTGCCCGACGGTGTTGTCCAAGAGCTAAGTATTCATATACTAGGGCTCTTCGTTGATGTTCTGTAAGAAAAAAATTTCCACAAACCCCTGGATGAATTGTTCCGTCATTCATTGTTGGAATAGGTTCGCCGGATAGATGGTTTCAATCGCCATCTAGTGTCACGTC
Source organism: Phoronis australis (assembly GCA_002633005.1). NCBI lineage: Eukaryota > Metazoa > Phoronida > Phoronidae > Phoronis > Phoronis australis. The sequence goes on from NMRA01000330.1 coordinate 179,852, forward strand.
GTACGAGCGCTATCATGAACCGGGCATGTCTCATCACCGGGCATGTCTCTCAGCGCGTAGTTTGGAATATTGTTGTGTTTAATCTTGCAACTTGCAATAGATTTTAATAAAGGCTGGGGAAAAACGCAGCCTACTATACAATACATTCACCCGGTATTGAGTGCATGCACTCCACTCGGGGGTGGCTCAAACTAGATGTTCGTGGAGATTACCACCCGTGTTTGTACAGATGTAGTCATGGCCTAGAGTTTCTTTTGTGACAAAATTCAACCAATAAGCCAGGTTCATAATAGACATACCAGGACCATATAGTGCCAATGGCAGTCCTACCTCTATAAAGTCAGAGCTAATTTTGGCAAATATTCCTTTTACTACTCTGGTGGTCTGTTATGGAGCCATCTCAATTCAGCTGTCCACTGCAGTGAATATTCATAGGCATATTTAAATCCTGGTACCTGTGTAATGTTTAATTGTATGGTCCCTCACTTTCTTTTTCATATTTTTTATTCCATTTTTAATGATGTGTTTTTTTTCTATTGCCAATTTGTTAGCAAGATTTTCAATGTTATATTTCGTATCAGGATCCTATAGGAGAACAGCATTACGATGAATAAGTTTTATCCTGAATAAATTTATCTAAATACTGTAATTCTTAAATTAAAACAAGGATTGTCTAAAGACTGAAAAGGCCACGTGTGAATTTGTCACTGCATAATGTTGCACGAATTTGTGTACTGCAGTCACCGGCAAAAAGGCAACAACTAAGTGAACCCACAGGCCTGCGGAGACCATTTTGCGGAACACCTCATTGGAAATATTGCCCTCGTTGATATGATTGTCGCACGTACTGGGCGAACAACACAAAAGACATTTACTGGTTGAATAACGAGACGGTGACTAATGGAAACTAGTGGAAGTTAACGGTTCTACACCAGAACCTGAATATCTACGTGTATACATGGGCAGCGCAGCACTGATAACAGTGGGGGCTAAAGCCCCCTCAGAATCCCTGTGGTGCACCGCCTATAGACCATGTGAGGCGTGGCACTGAAAAAAGTGGGGGCTATAGCCACCCCCCCCCCCCAGCCCCCTATGGTGCGCCGCCCTTGGTATAGCAAAATATTTAAAAAAACTACGGACTTAAATCCTGTAAAATAATACATTTTCTGAAAATAGAAAGCCTGTAGAATTCGATTTTTGAAATTTCACGAGTCTGACATTAATTAGGTCTCGTGACCAGGTGTTTTTAGTAAAATTTAGCAAAAAAAAAACAAAGTGCCTTCATGATAAGACAAAGGTACCAATAACGTGATCAAATTTAGACGAATTTCAAAAACGCAGTTTTCTAAGATATCACATCGTTTTCGCTTTATGCAACTTTTTCGTGAAAATCATAAATAAAGTCCTATTTTTTGATAGTCCCTCACGCAAAAGTGAAACATTTGAAAAATAATTATTAAAATAGTTTTGGAGAACAGTGCAAGCGGCATATTATCTAATAGTTTCATCTGAATCCAACCAGCCATCTGAGATACGATGTTCCGAAGTTAACTAAATTTATAATTTTTCTAGAAATTTAGAATAACCGACGCGTGAAAGATGAATACCGGCGAGAAGTGAAGGCGCATAAAAGGCAGTAATGTCTTTCTCTTACCTGCGGGTCGCAATCAAAATCGTAATAGTCCCCTGGTGGTTTGTTATACAAGCTCTGCATATTTAGAAACGTAACATGCAAAATAAGGAATTTCAAGTGACAAATCCTTTGATCAAAAGAATTTTAGAGTTGTTACTCCATCAAAGGAATTTGAATTAGTTATTTTCAGCGAAATTATTCAATCAATGGAAACAAAAAAACACGTGGTTTCACCAATTTATTGCATACTAGATTCAGTTTAGAGTTTGCACATTTTGCAACCGCACCAGGAGCCTGGTGGAACGAATTGTTTTTTACAATACCGTGTACCTTGGAATGACACCACGAACTCGTTTTTTTAATTTGAAAGAATAGTAACCTATCACGAACAAACATCAACGACATCAGTTAAGTTGAAAAAGTAAGACAAAAATTGCGCAACACTAGTATTTGCAAGATCTGTGTTCTCTTGTTTTCTTTCGCTTTTATCTACCTTTGTGCGACTCGACCCTTAGCTCCGCTCAATGACTTTCATCGCCAACTCACACCTTGTTTTTCTATGTTGGAACGTCGTTTCGAGGACCCACCTTGATAATGACAGTTGGCCATGACCCGCTTTGTGGCTACTCAATGAGGTGTGGTCTACGTTGACAACCATACCTCATTTAATGTTCATTGTCCCGTTAACAAAGTTTATCCTACGATGGTATCGAATCTTTAAAAATAACAGATTTATTGTTTAACACGAAGGAGCAGGGTCCTTTCAGTGGGTTATATCTGATTGCAAGATCTCGTACTATGACTGTTGTTATGGAGTGAGTCTTCTGGCAGCCATTGTTGAAGAGAACAGTTAATGAATTCAAAACATAGCGAGAATTATTAAAATGGTACGAGTATAACCGCGGCTACATTTCTCCCGTGTTTAAACGGAAAGTAACTCTACGTCCACGGAAAGTAACTCTACGTCCAAATATCAAAATTCACAAAATTCGGTTAATTAGTGAACTCATAAAGCGTAAATAATCAATGTTTTGATGTCGTGTTTATAATGATGATGATGATGACGATGATGACGATGACGACGATGATGACGATGATGATGATGATGATGATGATGATGATGATGA
>NMRA01000330.1:183596-242317 GCA_002633005.1 Phoronis australis
ATGGGGGGGAGGTCGGGAGGGGGGGGGGGGTTTGCCAGGAAAATTTTCTGTTTTTACCTTTAAAAATCAAGCAATTTCCTTGATTCCTGAAGTATTATCCAAGAAAAAAAGGAAAAAAAGAAACACGGAGAACGTGTCAAACAGGAAAAACTGCACGTAACACAGACTCAAACTGGCGGATAGAGCGCGCGTGCGTTACCACTACACCACCACGATTTCACTACTAATCTCATCTTAAGAGACCTACTTGTTTATGGTCCACAGCGTTTGCGCGCGAAACCTACTTCTTTGTGTAATGCTTCTTACACGTTTTATATTTTGTGCCATCAATTCTTAACAAATTTGTCGTATTTAAAATAGTCTTCAAATGCCCAAAAGACTAAATCCGTTTTTCGTGACGGGATTGCTTTGGAAATCGTCTTAAGATAAGGTTTGACAAAAAGAGTATTGCGAGTTTCTGAGTGATTCACTAAGGACCCCCTAAATTCGCCTATGTAGACTGGGGGGGGGCTCGAAAAAGGGACCCATTTGTAAGGAACCCCAGTCTGTGAAAAAGTCTTCCTTTAATAGGGTTTTGTTCAATCAACTCGCTCTCAGTTTCTTTGGGTCGTCATTCTTGGACAAGACACCTGGAACAGTACAAGAAGAGATACTACATTGCCAAAAATAAGTACATATTTTGTTGCTCTCATAGTGTCGGTAGTTCTGAAAGTCATCCATTGATTCGCCGGGCTTTATAATATTCCCATAACGGGTGCCATAGACGCTGCATTTATTTAATCAGATTTAACTAAAAAATCTTCTGCACTTTTTTGTAAGCCAGCGACCTTTCTGTTGCAGAAATGAACCCTTCCATCTAATGAACCCTCTCGAAGAAAATTTAATCTTAAAAATATCCTTCAGTTTCAATGCGATCGGGCCGGGCCCAAGTGATGAAATGTCCCAATAAGTTGATAAAAACAGTGATGGCTTGACATGTGTCGGCGTCCATTGAAACACCATCCTCAGAAGCAAAAATAATGGCCACCTTGTTAGACCCAACAACAAGTAATGATGCAAAGACAAGGTCAGTTACAGGGGAGTATAACAGTAAACTAGGCTAACAATAACGACCCCTGGTGTGCCAGTTGCCTATTGAGACTCGGCTTACACCATTTGATATGTAGAGGCTCACGAATTTTTAGCTCCCTTGTTGTTTCTGCTTGGTCAATTACAGCAAAGTCATTGAAAGACCATTGCTCATAACAATGACTGGAGCTCTGTAAAGGAATATTAATACATGAACTTCTGTCAGAATTTAGATGTTCCCTGGTCCGGGTTTTCAAATGGCGAATAGTTTGCCAATATAACTGGAACCACATCCAGCACAAAAAAGTTCTACACTACTTTAGACCATAGACCCATAGGAATTTTGTCCTTAGCGTTTTATATAAATTAGACAGTTTTAAAGACTTAAATGTTAACACAGTAATAATTCACCAATTTGTTGAGTTTTCGTTGAGCAATCTTGGCAAAAAAATCAACAGAGTGTTTTAGAATAATTGCACTTAGTATTGTTTACAGGTCTAATATCATCTGGGTTACGTTCTAGTCTTGCTTTCAGTACCCTATTTACTAGTTCAAACGGAAGTCCATTCTTTTGCAAATTTGATGTAAGGTCCATCAGAAGGTGGCCAGTGCTTTGCTTCTGAAGATGGACTAATTAGTTAACGCCGAAACATGTCAAGCCGATTTAATCCATCGTTCTTTTTATCAGTATATACAGCTACTTGCTATCATGTCTATATATACAGCTACTTGCTATCACGTCCCTATATATACAGCTACATGCTATCATGTCCCTATATATACAGCTATGACTTGCTATCGTGTCCCTATATATATATATATATACGGCTACTTGCTATCACGTCCCTATATATGCAGCTACTTGCTATCATGTCCCTATATATGCAGCTACTTGCTATCACGTCCCTATATATACAGCTACTTGCTATCCCGTCCCTGTATATACAGCTACTTGCTATCATGTCCCTATATATACAGCTACTTGCTATCCCGTCCCTATATATATGCAACTACTTGCTATAACGTTCCTATATATGCAGCTACTTGATATCACGTCCCTATATATATGCAGCTACTTGATATCACGTCCCTATATATATGCAGCTACTTGCTATCACGTCTCTATATGCCGGCCCAGTCCTCTACCCACTGGCACACGTGTTAGAACTGTTCACTGGATTTTAAAAAAATCACCCAAACCCACTGATATCAATTCTCCGTGAAATGAAAAATCCGATTGCCGGATTTCAGTGAAAGTTCGACACAAGAGGTATATCATGTGAATGAGCTGGCACCGTTTGATTTTCGAACGGATTAGACCATTGCAGTGCCTTCTATTGGCCATTTGGTGTGACATTTTTTCCGGATTAAGTTATAGATAACAGATTGAACTTCCTTGAAGGATTCCAACGACATTTGGAGCTGAGGCACATGACGCTCCGGCACCGTTAAGTTTTATGGCGGAGTCAACTAATGTAGCGCTCGATAGTGGCCATGTTGATTTCGACAAGGGGCTTTCAAAGTGTTGTTTGTGGGAGGAGCGCTTCCGGGTGATATCTCGAGAGCCGATTGACGGATTCTTGGTCATTAGCAGTATGGTACAACCAAAATGTTACCTTTTGGGGCAGAATAAATGTACTTTTGCGCTATCCAAAATAATTTATTTCAAGAGTATCTTGGGTTTAAATAGCGCAAATAGGGCAAGGGTTAATACCCCGAGAGTTAGGCAAGTGACTGAATACCCATGGGAATTCCTGACATTGGTTTAGAATCCTTTTCAAGGAAGGAATAAATTGAACATTCATACACCCCATGGTGGGTGGACTTTTCCAACAGATGCCGTGTAACTTTCGCAGAAAGCGTAGGTCACGCTTGCCCGCTTACAGAGTATTATTTTGTTTTAGAGAAAATGATGGGAAAGTCATTTTTCGGTATCTGTCAATAGGCCAAACCCGGATTTGGTATCCTTTTAAAAATGCAAGAACGTACTTAGTTTCGTATTCGTAAGACATGCGGGCACTTTCGCATGCGCATGAAATCAATAGTACCCGGAGGTTGTTTTCAGTATAGGTACTGCACCACTCAGAGCATCTAATAACCCAAGTATCGTTTACTTTTGCATGCAAAAGTATAAAAAAATAAACCTGGTCTCGAAATTTCATATATTTTCGTTGTAGTAAACCTTCTGAGTAGTGAACCTTCACAATAGTGGGGCTCAGTCCTCATTTCCAGCGATGTAACACGCAAAAATACAACCAGATAAAAATTTCGTAAAGTCATTCTCAGACTAAAGAATTCCGTCCGAGTGCGTATTTAAGCACGCCCGATTTGAAAGTTTGGCGGAAGGTAACGCGAGAACGTTCTCTTTCTGGGCCACATTGTAGACCCGAATTTGACGCTCCTTTTAAAGTTTGCGAGCAACCGTCGCGTCACGGCATCCTCATTTCCGTCTCATCTCAGGAACACAGAGCTGAGAGTCATCATTGTGTATGCAGATTTCCCCTACCCCCAAATTATCAAGTGCGTCAAGGGCCTTACTGAAAACTATGCCGGGTCGACCTTTGCAAAATATCAAAGGTCCACCGTTCCAGAAATTCGAACCACTCACTGCTTGGAATGTTGAGCTGATTGTGCAAAAGTTTTTACTAGTAAATTGGGTTAAGCGTTTACAGGATGGAAACAATACAGAATGAGAAGCCTTTTACAACTACATTAAAAATTGTCACTGAATATACACAGCAGGACAGAGTCAATTGTAAACTAGGTAATTTGAAAAAACTAAAGATAATTATATTCATTGATAAAAATATATTTTTTCAGTTGTTTCTATGAGGTACGCGTCATTTTTGTAAAAGATCTTTTAGATTTTGAAAATAAATTTCTGTCTTGGGAGGTCCTGAAGGTAAGATAGAAGTTGTCAAATTGGATAAGAGCTTTGCCTTGAGACAAACGATGAAATTGCAGTCTCCAAATATAGAGAATTCCAAGTCACATTGTATAAAATCTTTAAATAGTAAAACCAGTAAAACTAAAATGACGAGCGTCGGTACTAAAATATATTAAAATAAATTATCCCCACGTGTCGAGCGATACGTGCGTGGGGATATATTAATATATTTTAGTACCGACGCTCGTCATTTTGGTTTTACTATTTTATATTTTTATTCGACGGTAACTGCACGGCATTGCAACATCTATTTGATATAAAATCTTTCAAATCAAATCAGCTTGATACCCAGTATACGAAAAATATTTTACTTTCGAAAATTCCCCCGTCTCTTGATGTAGAATACAGATTGATTGTTCTTTCAGAAAACAAATTAATCAAATCTAAATAAACCGTAATTACTTCCTCATGTGAGAACATTTAAATATAATTATATTCATAGAAAGATCTCTACCAAATTTATTAAAAAATTAGACTAGTTAGCGAAGACACATGTACATATTGTGGAGCTGTAGAAATCTTTGTCCACATGTTCATTGAATGTAATTTGTTAAAAGCCTTGTGGTATGACGTTCATAGGTTAATACCCAACATAGATACGCAACATACTCTTAACTTGAACAAGGAAGAGATACTGACTGCATATTGATATTTTAGAATCCGATGTGATTAGGTCACTAGTATATCAATCATGCGTCATTATTTTGATTCAGTGTTGCTGAGGGTCAACCTAAACCAACCTAGAAAGCATTTAAATATTATTTTTGTAACTAAACTGCCACACAAAACAGTCTCAATCTCGAGATATTTGAAACTACGTAATTATAGCCTTTTAAGGCACCCTTAACAATTATTTGAAGCAGCAACAAAACAATTCAAATCGTGTTCACATTATTATTTGGAAGCACTGTGCGTGTGTGTGAATGTTTTTCATTTCAATTACTTATTTTCATCAATAAATATTAAAAAACAGAGGAAAATTACATTTATACTGTAAACTTAGAAACCTATGTTAATGAACAGATAAGACTGATTCTTTCAGAGGTGACAGACATATATAACGTGCACGTGGAGTCTTTTAAAAGCATCGAATTTTCCACGCCTTATAACTAGATCAGAACATAAAACTTGTAATGGAATCAAAAGCTCATCTCATTCTTGATTAACTCCCCGATCTTATCGTTACCTCAGTGCGCTAATACCAAGCAAGCTGCTGACGTCACGCACAGACTAAGCTGCTCATCGACTTATCAACGCTGCCGTCTGGTCGTGATGACATGAGTAGCGAATCTAATAGGTTGCAAAGCATTGATGGTGAGCTTTCGCAGTGGTCTGAAGTTTGTCTAAAATATATACTTGACTTCCAATGATAATTTATGGGTGTTTAACCTTCGTCCTACTCCTTTTAATGATTGGAATGCCCAAACTCAACTCTGAAGGTCAACATGAAAGGCTTCTTTCCACACTTATAAACAAAAAAGTGGAACAGCAATCCTTTCAAAAATTTCGGTCTTAGTTATTCAAATAACACAATCATAGTGACGTGGGTTCATATTTGTCACATGGTAACATATGCATAAGTGGAGGTCCCTAAGGAGCGATATGTTTAAGCCTATAACTTCAATAATCAAGTCCTGTATAATGACATTTTGATGTTAGTATTTGTATCTTCAGGTGTACAGAGTCAATACACTCCCAAGCTTCACAACATCAAGGAATAAACATTGGTAAAAGTCACTCATGTGAAACATTCTTTACTACAGCCACCTGGTGGTCATTTAGAAATAAGCAATCATAATTCCATCACTGACCAACAGAGGTAAATTTCAGTGCTGAACCTAGCTGCAGGTACTTTGATAACGACACAAAAAAGGAATTTTTTGCCTCACTAAAGAGAGATTCGTGAATCACATACTCAGCCAACAAAAAATCATTTCATCCTATGCAATAATTTAAATTTGACAACCTTTACTGATGTCAAAATCAATAGTTCTCTTATTTCGTTTGATAAATTCTACAAGTTCTGTCTTTCCCAAACTTGTAACCACCTCTACAATATTCATTAAGTATCTGTCTGATTCACTGGTTGAACAAGAAGAAATGCTCTGATAATCCTGTTCTTTGAGCAGACGACTGTAGTTTGTTTGATCTTCAATAGATGGCGGCCACTGCAACAGAGTTAGAATTCAATCAATTTACATATGACAAGGAATGAGAAGTAGGCAAAGTTTAGTTCAAGTTCCAAACTCGCTACATTCAAAAATATAAACTAAAAGATTTACAAAATTAACTGAAATCCATCTCAGCAGTAAAGAGACAGCTTTATGTCTGGAATGCAAATGCATAAGAAATTCAATCTGTTTCATGGCACCTTGTACTTCGACAATAGATTTGCATAAAAACCGCTGTCATCCCTGTTGTGTAGAGCAGATCAATTGCCGCATTAGCGATGAATTTCTAGCAACAAAACACTGCTTAAAATAAATCTATATACCTTAGACTAAAACTGGTGATTTTTCAAATTGTATGAATTCCTTGTGCAAAATTATGTTATTATTATTTCTACCAGAAGAAATACTGACCATTCCGGGCTTGGCTATTCAATAATCCATAGGGGGTAAACAAACAATTATAAGATGTTCTCAGCCAGCACCACAACCCCTTTGTTAATCTGCACTTAGTTATGGTGTGGTTAGTTTCACAGTCCAACTAGGACAGTTGTATGACTAAGAGCAGGGTTCACAAAGAATTGCTTTAAATTCATTTATCATGCATCTCATTTTCAGAAGGCCTATTGTGTGTCAATGTCACCCGTGGTTTACAACCATCAACAAAATTCTAAGCCACTATGCAGACTAGTTACCACCTCTAAGCCCGAAATGGACAGAGTTTGGACAGTTGGAACACAAGAACTTTTATATACTTAGCTAGTTGCTTATGAGGAGCTCTAGAAAAGTGCATCATTTGACCACTGACCATGTCCTTGCGCTGACAGTCTGCTCCAAGCATCACCAGCCGGCGCACAATATCCTCTTTGTTTTTAAGCAATGCGATGAAGACCAGATCACAGTAGTCTCTCAACAGAGGGCATGCTTCATTACATAGCTGAAACAAATTAAAGCAACAAAAGTTTGACTTGGTATCAAACAAATCGCTCTCTCCCTCCCTCCCTCCAATCTCCTTCTGTCCACACCCTCCCCCCCCCCCTCCACCTCTTTCTCACCCTATTGTCGTCCCCAGTGCTTACAGCTATGTTTATGATGGGCAGTCTGATTACCCAACTTAATATCCAGAGAACCACAGCATCAACGGAAGCAGTGAGATTCCATTGAAGATAGCGGAGGATTGTACAGTTGGCAAACCCCTCAACTTGCCCAAACTCGACCATTTAGAGTGTCAGGACTCCTTTCATGAAAATTTAGAATCCTCGATTACTGTGATACACATTAGTGAGCAGATACTCACTCCTTTATTAAGCAATCTTAGGTGTCCAAGCCCCACGTCTATACATTATCAAACAATCTGCACATAAGCACCAATTTGATGAAAATTTTTGAAACGAAAAATTATTCTGAGCAACCAATAGCAATATCTTGAATTCACCCATCATAAAGTATGTTTAATCTTCTGACTTACAATAACAGGAAACGCTGCCACTGGGTATTTAAATCCCTTTAAAGCGTTCATAAACTCAGCCAATCCACCGTCAGCACTACAAATGATCTCTCGCAGTTGTTCATATTTGTCCAGGCACAGTACTTCCATTTTGAGTGTATAAATACGACTGCGCTCACCAGCAACGAGTGACCCCTCTTGACAATCGGAGGTGCCATCTAACAGATCCTGGGGAGTCCTCCAAAGTACATCCCTGTCGTCAAGACGACATCCCATATCAAGTAAATGGCTTCGCACTTCCCCTCCCCCCTCACCAACAGAACATGCATAGTGCATACACGTTCTCAGCATGTTGTCTTTGGCATGAATATCAGATGCACCTTGGGATAGCAGAAACTTGACCACGTCAGCATGATTGAATAAAATCGCTAACATCAACGGAGATCTTCCACCCTAAAAAAAGAAGACAAATAAAACCAAATCAAGCACGTTGTGACGAAGAAACGACAACAATTTGTGTTTTTTTTTCTATTTTATTTCAATGCGGAGGAGAAATTTGCAGCAAAACAAAAACAACATTTTTCATAAATGGTGCCCTCTGCTCTTACATTGGCATAAGGACACTTTAATCACATCTAACATAACAATCATAATCAATGGTTCAAGACACCTTTCACACATGTCAAGCTTTGATTCTGTTGGAGAAATCTCTGCAGCGAGCAATTCCGAAACTACTTACGTAATCCGCTAAATCTTAGTGAATAGACAGCAATAAATAGTTTAATTGAGCGATATACATGAAAGCTTGCTTTAAATTAATCATAAGGACCTTGATTTCCATTCTGTCACCTCCAAAACAGTCACATGTGCGGTTTAATTTCTTAGATTTATCAATGATTCATAAAAACGAATTGCAAGAACTTGCCCCCAGTGAAATTGATTGCTCATGCTTTATTTATTGACAACAGCATTTGAGGACACCATTCTTGAATTGAAGACAGTGCACACTATCATTCATTAGGCAACTGCTCGCATGCTCAGTTGCGACACGTCCCCACCAAGCCTCATACGATGGAGGCTCTTGGGGTACACGGTCCCATGCACCATCATACAATGGAGGCTATTGGCTATACATCCCTCCCGACCCTCACACAGTGTACGATGGAGGCTCTTGGGGGTACACGTCCCCACCTTCATTCAATGGATGCTCCTCACAGGGGTACAAGGCAGTGCATTAATGACACTCACGTGGTCTTTAGCTCTCAACAGCATGTCGGGTCTGTCGCAGCTTTCTAACAAATGTGACATAGCACCAAGATCACCTCGACAGATGAGGCGATGAAAGCGTTTGACATTGTAAGACGGAAGCCATTCAATGAATCGAAGAACATCATCTGTCTCATTTCCAGCAGCATATAACCAGGTGTCCCTGTGCTGCAAATGGTGATAACATATTCATGTTCACTTTGTAATTCACTCCATGAAAAAATATACGTCCATCATTCTACAGGTTGTTATGTGAGATATTTAAACCGAAACTCCAAAAATTGAATACAAAACTCAGCAAACACGAGCTTACAGGAATTTTAGAACACAGAAAAAATGTATCTTTCACTGGTCAGTGGATACAAAATACAAATTTGAGGTACTTCAATCCATAATTCAAGACACCATCAATTTAAATTTTCAATGATGGAGTTTTTCCAATTGTTTCTAAATTACGGACATAACTTCTCATTACTTCTAGGAAAAGTTCAATTTTAGGCGTCGGTGACATAAAGACATTTGTGCAGTATCGGGAGTTATTGTTCATTGAATGAAGAGCTCATGGTTTAGCGAATCCTAATATTCTAGTCATAATGTATATTTATCTCTTGTGTAAGGCACCAATGACTTACATTTAACTCAAAGAAGAAGCCTTTATACGCATCACAAGCCAGTCGTTCTAACACGGCCATATTGGATGACCGGATGTAGCCAATCATGACCTTGTCGATCTCTTCCACGACATCATTCTGATGTGCAAATCTGGCGATGTCTCGTGCCGACGCTCCAGTCTGTTAAGAACATGAAAAATAATGCTAAATGTCAAAAATCAGAAAGGAAATGTTGATAAAGTGTAGCACGGCCACAAAGTTATTAAAAATTAGTACAGTGGGATCAGAAATAAATTTTTCTGACCCTCCTAAGAGCACTCATTAAGTTCTTTTACTTGCACACTCACTGTCAGATTCTGATTTTATCTAAAATTGCTTAACTTTATTATGTTATAAATTTTAGACTCCATTATAACGTTATTAATCATCTCAAATCATAACATAATAACCTAATTTTAAATGCAAAGGAAACATGATATCTAATTACAACAAACAACGATGGATTCAGCTGCTACTCATTGTCTGCTGTGCTACTTTGTTCAAATTCCGATCAGTCAAAATCATCAGAATCTTCCAAAAATGGAGTTTTTTCCCGTGAATACCATGCACATTCGTCCAAAGGTTCTCGCTCACACATGTCGTGAACACATCCACTAAAACAAGAAACTGTAGGAACACTGCATTTATCCACCTTCACTCTTATCAGGCTTCTATTGTGAGTCAGCATGCGTGAATAATTGGCTGATAAGCCACCTCTGGAACTACTTTGGGCTGAATGGATGACCAGGCCATAAAATGATAATTAGCCAAGACCAGTTACTATAATGCAACAAAGAACAAGTAATAATGTCTTGCATCACCTAGCCTTGGTGGAAAGCTGTATACTGTATTGGCTCAAACAAACGCTTAGAAAAATTCATTTCACGGGGAGGGGACGCTTATTGTAGTGAGCCTACGGCAGTTGAAACCCGGTTTCCCAAACGGGTAAAATCGGAAGCTAGGATTCATCAAATTNCAGCTTGGCGGCATCCCTTTGAGCATGAGCCGAGCGCGTCTCAGCCAAGGTGGATAAATACGGTCTAGTTCAATTTTCCATACCCCGCCGTTTACCTTAAACACCGGGGTTAGAACCAATTTTATTTAGTGGGAATGTTCATAGCATGACCATCGGTCTAATTTGCCCTAGTACCTTCCTGTTGTGTGTTTCATTTTCAGCAAGTCACAAACATTTTTAAGTCTGGTCTGCACGCCACCTGTTGGCTACATCATGTGACCTAATGAACATAAGTCTAAAGAGATTTCTGTCCCGGTCTTGTAATCGATATTTTCACTTGACTTACAAATTCATTTCAGCAAGTCAGTGAAACACAACCGACATTTCCAAATAAAAAGAATTCAACAATGACAACACCAGAGTGTATCAAACAATCACAAATTAATTCTTTGATAAAAATCCTTTTTCACTTACCACATCCCTGGCAGCAATGTCCACACCACACTGCAGGAAATGAATTACAAGGTCAAGGTCAACATCGCCATCACTTCTGTCCAGTGTGTAGATCAGAGCTGTGCGGCCTCTCTGGAACACAAAGTGATGCTTGAGGAAATTCTGCCAGGAACCCTATGAAATTTAAAGTCAACCTCCCTTCTGCCCAAATACACCATGGTAAAATCTTACCAACTTCGGATGAAGATAACTGCCAAAATTACCACTGTTTCGGTTTTCAAGGTCTTTTCCCTCAATTTTTCAAAAAATTATCTGAAGGTAGCTATGGTGCAGAACATGTACATGTTATATATCTTTATTAAAAACAGGAAATTTCTTTACTGACAGTTCTTTTTTAGTGAACAGGGCTTGGAATGACCAATGACAAAAAACGCGGAAACTTTTACGGCCCAAACCATGCACGCTACCCGGCCTTGAAATGGTCGATGTGAACCTTTCCCCGACAAAAATCCGGAGGACTAAAAAAAAAAGAAAAAAAAAACGTTACCACCATCAGTAGCATGCGTCTGCGTCCTTTTAGCTCGTCCGTCCACTCCCAACATGCACATTTTTGGCGGCAGAGCCGTAGTATTTGTCGCCGCGGTTTACAATATGAGACGCCATTGAAAATCCCACCACGCTATCCCAGATGCCCTGGCAATGTTAACAATTTATGTTCCTCCGAAACATAAAGAGCAACTTCCGCTTTTCGAGGTGAACGTCGTCTGCAACGCCGCGGTAAGAAAGGAATTTGCCGAGGAAATTTTATATCAAATCCGTTTTTTTTTACGCAGAAATATAATAAAATGCGCGGACAGAACATTTGAAAAAAGCGGAAATCCGCGTTTCCGCGGAAAATTCCAAGCCCTGAGCGAAAGAAGTTTTTACTGGAAGTTCTAATAGTAGGCATTGACAGTCAGATCTCAGAAATCAATGAGACTATAAGATTATATTTTTTGAAACTTTGTTGGCATGTTTTAAGATCAAATTCAAAATTTCACATCATTCCAGCTTCTTGACATAAATTGGTAGTGAAGACTCTAAACTGTACAGCAACGATTGGCATGAAACTTGTGGATTTTAGGACCTTAGTTCACACAGCCTCCGAGATGGGAGCCGCATAAAAAGAAAACCACAACTGACAGCCTCAATCAAAGCTTTAAGCACAGGGTGGCCCAAAAATGTCACCCATTCTGATTTTACACTGTGTTTAAATCTTTTTAATTATTTTTCTCAAAAACATGCCAAAAAACCATGAAAATGTTGCCTACAACCGATAGCTCTTCTATTTTCAATTGTTAGTATGTCTGGTCAATTCTCAGATCATGTTCTTATTGGTGGAAACTATTGACCCATATGTGTGAATGAGACATAAAATTACATTTAACATACCTCATCTCGTAAATTTATATCGATGTCAGCTCGGAGTACTTCAAATGCAAGCTTCTTGTTCAATTCCTTTTTCGGTTTGATCACTTCAAAATACAAAGGGCCCTGGAAAGAAAGTGTTCCACATTTCCTACTATATTAAACTGAATGAAACAGGCATTTGTATCCATAGTAACTCCAGATTTGACAGAACTTTCCAGCTGTTTTGACATCAACTAACTTGATTTCTGACACAAGAGATAATCTGTTATAACCTGCAGAGTGCCAGCTGGTCTGGTGAACCCTAGAGACACATCAGATGTAAGCAGACTATGACGGCAAGCCTGGTGTAGAGATGGCAAGCCTGGTGTAGAGACGGCAAGCCTGGTGTAGAGACGGCAAGTCTGGTGTAGAGACTCTTAATGAGAATCATGGAAACTCCAACTGGTAATCAGAGGTTCTTCAAAATTCACCAAATGGTCATCCAGAACTTGACAACCCACCAGATGGTCATAAGGTACTTTGTGGGACAATAAGTCAAGTCTGGTTCCACCTTGCATGAATATTAATCAGGTTCACATGTCCTTGTAGACTAATGATACTCTCAGCAAGAGACTTATTTGCCTACGCTGGCAGTCAGAACTTAGTCTTGTTGCAGCAATCAAATAAACATGCAGAGTTTTTAACGTGCTGACCCACACGTTGGCTAAATTGACCGATAGGATTAACGTTTTATGCCAGAGTTAATTGACCCATTGCGGTGTTTTTAACCACATCTCTGAGGCACATACCTTCAGATAACAATTAATGTGTACAGGTGTGTTGACATGGGCCCCCGCTCTACACAGCAGTCTGGTAGCCTCAAGATCGCCCAACTCTATGGCATACTGCAGGATGTGAGGCTTGAGTGACGCCTACAACGATGATAAAGGGAAGGCTTAGCTCATCAAAGTTAGCTGTGATTGACACTCAAGATGAAAAGCCCAACACGGATGAACTACAATAACCAAATTCACAATTTTTTAAACATGGTACTAGTTTCAAGTTTTCATTTTGTTTTAAATATTATGCAGTTGTCAACCATCATTTTTTCTATATTATAGCAAAAAGATATTTATAGAGGTATCACTGTCAGTAACACATTCTAATACAGTAACTATTTACACATGTCTTCCTCAAACCGCTTTGTGATGGTGAAGTGGTACCACCATTTCTAAAATCTCTAGGTCTATTTACATTGACCACAATTAGTGTACGACATAACCGCACTCTTTCTTATAAGAACGCTGTAACACCTAAAGATGACGAGAGAAAAGACGACCAAAATGTCGTGCCAAATAGGCAAGGAATTGCTGTGATCAATAGATTTTAGAAATGATGTGTTATTTTACGCATCCCATTCACCTGACCTTGTAAAGAGAACTGACATCTGCTTTAACACATTATCGACAAACTTCCATAAGAGGTTAAAACTTATGCAGGAATGTTGGTATGTGGCTTTGTGAACAATGTGGCTTGCAAACCGCTATATTGCTAAGATCTAGCCTGTCTGTGAGCATTGTCCATAAATGACACAACAATCCGTTAGCATTAGAAAACATTGCCAGATTTGTTATTAACATAGAAATCAATTAATAATGGTTCCTAAGCAACAAAATGCCACCCACAAATAGTAATTTTCTAATATTGTAATATTGATACGATGAGTTCAGAGTGACCTCTGATCACAAATGATGAGGTCAATCCTGTTTTGGTACTTTTCTCCTGAAACGGAAGGCACCATTGGTGTTGTTTTTCTAATCGAAACAAAAAGAAAATGACAAAGAGCATCATGCCATGATCAATCACATAATTTTCAACTATGATACTTAAACTGAGAGGTGTTTGTGATGCAATGCATGTGCCGGTGATTAATCTAAGCACGAGCATCCATGGAGTGATGAACTCAACAAAATCTCTACTTTGTCTTTTGGGTGCAGTCGACTGTGACTATATCAAATTCAGGTCATGTATTTAGATTCATAAAGTTTGAGATGGCTTAACGTCAGCTGGGCCGTTGTGTTCTAGTCATGATGAAGATTTACCAGGTGCTATTAGGCCTTACCTCAGCCTCGGCTAATTTGCTACTTATACCAACTATACTACTGCCCTCTAGTGGTCTGACAAGAGTGGATAGTAATGGTCCTGTAATGGATGGTGGAGATGTGTGTTCAACCAGTACCTTATTCAACAGATTTACGTCACAAGGTGACCTCTCGAGGCCATACTTGATACTCTTCAGATCGCCTTCCAATACGCCGTAAATCACAGCCTAAAATACACAAAAGGCCACATTAATCTTTAAACTATCATATTTCTAATGGACATGTTTCACTGAGATCCATACTAGTGAAAAACACAATAAGAGATATGCAACAGAACTCCTTAGCATTGTGAGAGCACAATATCACTGAGCATTTTGACCCAACTTCAAATTCTGACTGTCAAGATGGGCAGAGCTAACAAAACAAAATTTCTTGACTTCATTCGCAGGCACTAAAAGACATCAACTTCTGAATGTATGATAACTGTTGTGATTTGACAAGCAAGCTCCTAGACTTTTATGATCAGCTCGTCTGTTTAGGGATTAGGGAACAGGCATTGGCTAATGATAACTATTGCCTTATCAGGATACTAACAAAAAACACAGTTAATGCAGGATATTTTGGCACAGCGGTTCATAAAGTCTGAAACTGTTATTAAACATTGTGCCCTCCCAGTCTTCATAAAAATCGATCAACTACAGCAGAATAAAAGTAGAAACTTGTACATATCAACAGCTGTTCCTTTGTTGAGTACTCCCTCTGTTGGCTACTCCCTCTGTTGGCTTCCTGAGACATAATAATAGGTTGGCTAGGTTTATGTAGTACCTAATTGCACAGCAGGGCACTTATCTAAATGAACCCTCTGCCGAAGCATCTTAGAAAACCCGACTCATTTTAGGCTGCGCTCAATGACTAAAAAAACCAACAACTGACTGTATAAATATCACGCAAGGTCTCGTGCATTTTTTAAAAAGTTGAGCAAAGGTAGGTATGCAAGGGTAAGCAAGGTTTGAAACGTCATAAATTTCCAAGCAGTGAGTAGAAAAAACAATTTTTCCTCTTCTCAGGTGAGTTTGACTTTTTTAAAAAGTGAGCAATTAAAAATGCTACACCACTGACTCGATTTTCAAAAAAGACAGAGAAAAATGACTATCCATTTTGGACTAACCCCAGAATGGATCCATCGGACCAATCAATATGACTTGTTTCTATGTTAACTATCTTTAACTCCAGAGTGGGTCACTCAGTTCTAGTCACGTACAATGTAAAACCAGATTATGGTATTGTCCTTAAGACAATGGCGTAACTTTATTGTTAAAAGAAACCTACTTGTGTAAACCTAGCTTCATCCAGAATACTACAAATATCCCACTTTCCTTGGTCAGCAGCAAGCTTTCGAGCAGATACACCATTCTAAAACAATAAACATCTTTCAGTCTCTAGAACCATTGCCATCAAAAGATGACATTTCAAAACTAAAAGTCAAATTTGAGTTTCCAACATACGACTACATTTGGCACATGCCTAGGCAAATCAATAATGTACAAATGAAATGAGGCAAAGTCACTGTAACAGTTGTTTTGCTATCAACACACATTTTTTTGGCAAATTTCATTAAAAAGACATGGTCATATGACCCAATTAATGGCATATTGGTACAAAGTAAGTTAAAGTCTACTGGCATTCTCATTCAGAAAATATACAGTAGTCGCATGTACTGTACTGGTTAATTTCTATACTTTTGTAGATATTTGGCCAAATGCAGTCTTCTTGATAAGGTCCTACAAAACCTTAGGCTTGTTGATCAACAAAACGGATTGAAAAAGTAGTTTGCTGGATTATGTTTTGGAGACCATTTCCTGTGCTATTGAGTTTTCAGGATTCAAACATGTTTCACAACTCGTTTTAATGGGACACAGTGTCCGCAACAGTCAGATATAACATGGCCTCATTGTGAGAACTAGCTTGAGGCCCATTATTCAGGGGAGAAAACTGCTATTAGCCAAAGAATTGCCTACCTTACTGACAGCCACCTTACACCAGCACTGAATCAGTTGTTGCAGTCTCTTACAGTCATTAGTTTCTACACATCTGATCACACCGGGGGAGTACTTCTTGTGCCACTCATGCCAGTACATGTTATTATTGGACACTTCATTAGCTGTCTTACCATCCTGGAACATAGATATGAATATAGCCTGAAACACAGCCATGAGAAAAGAGTAGAAGGGTGCATTACAGATTGAAAAGTCCTCGCTGCGAGAAATCTTCAATACGGAATGGAAACTTGGAATTTTCTACAGTCAGCCTGGTTGACCAATCACTTCACTGACGGCCATTTTGCAAGTCTATGCTTAGCTAAGGCATCTAGCTAACTCATGAAACACTTGCCATTCACTCAGGTGATTTGAAATGGTTTCTCAAAACTCACAAGAAAATAATTTGGAGAAGCACACCCCTGGGTGACTTTAGAACTTATGTTTCACAATAAGCACTCCCAGGTGTCTCAGGTAAGGTACCCACTGCCGAGCTCATCAACTGAAAAGTGGTCCCACTCTTCCCTGTTTAGGATTCCAGAGCGGAAACAATAGGGGGGGTTGGCGCATTATTAAGGACTCTTGTATCAGAAGGATCTTAATACCTACAAAGAATCCATTCAAATGCAATTTCAGGAATAGGTAACATACACATATGACATAACTAAGACCTTAATCAAAGTACAAGGCTTAAAAAATCCAAATATGGTTTACTAAATCATAAAATACGCAAAATTGTAAAATGTGTAAACACTGTTGAATGAAGAAAAATGAAATTTTTCAAACATCATGTGACCTAAAAATTAGTCCAACTTTCATCGTGAGCACCAGACCTGATCTTGGATGAAAGGATCAATCCCACAAGCCATCAGCTCAGGAAGGTGACAAGGCTCACCACAGAGGGCAGCAGTGTGCAAAGCTGTGTCACCATGCTGGAATAATATAGATGTGTTGAGAATTATAATAATGTTCAAGATAATCGTAAAAGTTAATCAAAATTAAACAGAAAAAGATATTAATTTAGTGACATTTTAAGCTACTCTACTGTGAAAATAAGCGTTTCTGTGAGGTTCTATACAATAAAAGTTTATTTCTCTCATGCGAATGACTGTAAAATATACATGCAACTCTACTACGGTACTCTTTATATCATGTTATTGATATCATTGTATTGCTATGAATGCAAGTATTAACAGTAAAGTTCTCCAGTTTGGGACAGTGAAAAATTGATTATTTTGCTCAAGGTCAGAGCTCATACCAAATTTTAGAAATACTCTATTAGGATGTAAGAAAATTTACAATGATTCTATGAACTCCCAAGTCTATGTTCAGACCCTGTCAATACAAAGCAGTGTCTGAAATTTTAGAAATATGATGAATGCCAAAATCGACTGTGTCCCAATCTTTAGATTACCGAAATTTCTGCTTAAATTTCTTAGAGACTATGCCAAATATCAGAATTTGAATGTAAAGATTCCTACTTTTAAAACAAAGTAGATGGAACAAAGAAAATGTATTGTACTGAAATTTTCAACAAAAATGAATAGGAAGAAAACTTCATTTCGGTATTTATACAGCTTATATTCTACAGCATCACCAACAGGCGATATAATTGTCAGTTATTATACAATGCAATGAGCTTTTGGAATATGCAAAAATGACAATTTCATCGGATAGTTATTTTTGTTTGGACAAAAGGAAGCTTAACCGTACACTCCTTTTATAATAAATTTTAAAATCTCAATTAAAGGCAGATGAATAACATCAAGCTCAACAGGTTTTCTACTTTCAGAAAATGTCTACTTTTACCTCCTTACAATCTATAGTTTGCAGATATTTGAGTTCATGCAAAAGTTTGTTGACAAGATACCACATAACCTCAAGTGAATAAAATAATCACAGTTATGTTTTGGCTTAGAGGGTATAACTAGTCTACACACTGGCTTAGAATTTAGCAGACATTCGTAAATCATGGTTGTTTGTTCACAAACACTAGGCGTTTTGAAATAGATAAACAAAGTCACTGAACCCTGCTCTTAAGTCTTACAACTCTCCCAGTTGGATTGTGAGACTAAACATAGCTTAACAGAGGGTTTATGGTGATGGGTGAGAAGATAATTTTTGTTACCCCCAGAGGATTCTGAAAAGCCTAACCCAGTCTGGAATGTAGGCTTTGACTATTTAGTGCAATTCTGTCTCCAAGAATAAACTAACATTTACAAGATAAGAATATTAAAAAAATATCTGGTATTTAATATTTCATGAAAAATTTAACTTTATAAGCAATGGCTTACTTTGTTCTGTGCATTGATATCAGCACCGGCAGCTACCAGTCTGTAGGTGAAGTTGGGACGTCGACAGCTACTCAAGAAGTGAAGATATGTGTTGCCTTTCTATAAAAAAAAAACAATACGGAGTACAGGTTTTTAATAAATGCTGTACAATTAGAGCACTTCAGGAATGTTCACAGTTATCGTCATTTTCACAAGCCTCCAAACAAATATATGTTTCTGATATCATTATAATGACAATGCGAAATAATACAGTGATTTATTTCTTCCTCAACATTATAAATTTACAAAACAACTAACAGCTTCAAAGGTGAATGCAAAACAATGTTTGAAATACCTTGTTTTGCTTCTTTATTACAGCCAGTTATGGTGTTCCCCAGTACATACATTATGGAACGTCTGGAGGTCATTCAGTGGTTCAAAGTTCAAAGGTAACATTCACTGTGACTAAATTGTCTTATTTGAGTTTGAATTTTAATTATAAATTCTGCTAATTAAAACAAATTCTTGTCTACAAAATATTGTTTTTGTAGTATGCTTTTCCAAAACTGAGGAGGGTTTGGGAAAAGTGTAAGTTTTTTTAAATAAATGCCAATAATTTGTGGTCATAAAATACTTAGCTACAAGATAATCATGTTCTGGAAGGAATATTGATGAGAATTATCAGTCGAGAGAAGCACATGCGAAATTCAAGTCTATCATCAATCACATCTTATTTCATGAATTTACCTTATCAGTGAAAGTGAGATCTTCAGTTCTGAGAAGTTGCAAAAATTCCTGAAAATTATTCTCTACAATGGCTCTTCCAATGAGAGTGTTGTGTTCAATCTCCCACATTTGACCCGCCATGGTAGACCCACAATGTCTTCACTCTTTTACATGAAAGGAGGTCCACTTCACACTCGTCTAGAATAAACAGAAAACATCGGCAATGAAATTGGTCAAAATGACAGCACAAAGCGAGCAAGTTGGTCAAAAACCAATTGCTTGAAGGCAAGTGGTTAAGAGAGGAGGGTTATGGGGAGGTCACACATATGCCAGCCTCACAAAGACTCTTAGTGACTAGGCTGATCGGCCAATGCAGGGGAATTGCTATTTGGAGAGACTTTATTCCATTGTACATCATATCCGAATGTCATGTGTCACAACACCCCACAGAACAGCTCCTGGCTACAGCAAGGTGTCTTTGATGAATACCGGCAGATTAAGAGATAAGCAAACTGGTCGAGTTGCTCAATCTCGACAGGTGACCAGGGTGTCAATGTAAGATTGATCATTCTTTTCATCATTACGGCATTTTCCCGTTGCAACCAACTTGTTTGATTCAATAGCATAACAACAAGTTGGGAAGTTTTCCCCTGTAGCCAATATCTTACAAGACTGATTAACTCCATTCTGGCATTTATTGTAGGAGGGCCACCTCTCTTTTGTTCGATAATTGCTCTAATCTCCAATAAGATCGTATCTACCCTGACTGGGCTGTGCTGTTAAAAATAAAAGTTAAGTTATAACATATTTGAACGTAAACCAATAGCACTTCTGAAAACTTCGTCAAATGGTGATCATGTTTAGCTTTTGAATTGCCAAAATCGCCCAACTGCAATCGAAGTTATGACAATCTATTCTTTCCGAATGCACCAATTTCACTCTGAGTTTGACTGTGTTCACACGTGGTCTGTAATAAGCCTGGTAGATAATTGGCCTGCATGCTGTCATAACAGACAAAAGACTGTGCTTGGCAGTTAACAAAGAAGCTAGATGTTATCACACGTTCAGAACCCTCTACGTCTGGTAAAGTCACTGAACGGGAAAACGCTGTCATGTGAACTGCCTCTCAGTCAAAAATCTCATTCTACACTTGAAAGTTACACATAGTCATGCAATAATAACATAGTGAGTTGTAAACCAAGTAAGTCACCATACAGGGTTGACTTGGTTCGCATATATGGTCCAACCTCGTAGACCAAGTGACCTCTTATGCAATCTCGTAGTACCAGTGAAATGCGAATATTTGCAATGATTTTAGTGACCAGGTCTGCCAAATGCGACTTTCCTAATGGTAGATTTCATTTTTTATGAGATTTTGTTTACCATATTGTAATTTCTGTTTGGGAAACAGTTGAAATGATAAAAAGCTAATAAAAATGAAATGGACTTGAGCAAATCTGTATTTGGCAGACTATAAACTTAAGGCAAAGACATTCAAATTTTGCAGTGGTAAGCTGCAACTCCGGTGCAGAAGTTTACTTGGTCCACTGAGGTTGGACCATGTTAGCAGTAACTTGATCTGGTGGCTTACTTGGTCTACAAAACTTAACATGCGGTATGTAAGCAACACCTCGTGTGCATTTAGATATAACATTCGGGTACTTCTATCGTGCCAAGTGAACTGTTAGTGTTATGTATTTATGACTGTTTGGAAGTGTTTCAAATGTTCAGTTCACCTTTCATACAGACACCGTAAGCACAATTTTCAGGAAATAGTTAGATTGGTATGCTATTGTATAGTTGTATTTGTACTAAGCTGGATCGCAGGCTCGGACATGGTCGACGTGGGTGACAACTCGGGCTCGGCCCGCAATCACTCATTCCAGGGACGTTTCCAAAGCAAAGACTGAGAGATAGACGTTTCTACGGGGGTTGCTCTTCTAAGAGCCTGACACGCACATAATCTTAATTCAATAAGTATCCAAAACTAGCATATCCTACAAGCAAGAGTACCTTAAATAGTTCTCTATGTTACCTCATGGGCGAATAAGTTACGAAGACATGAACATTAGCGATTTTGCTTGTTGACGTTGGGAACAGCTACTTCCGGTTGCGCCACCTGTTGGAAGGGATCGAAGTAGGGTGTACTGCAACTGAAGTGGTAGGATTGGCGGATCTGCTGCCTGTGCGTGCGGAACTTGGAATCCTGCTTAATCTCAAGATCACGTATGGGTGAACTTGGAATTGAATATTCATTTGGGGAATCAGGTGAAGTTTTTTTTTTCAGTGCAAAGAGTTTTTGTAATCATTGGTTTCATGATCACCCATTTTCTTTTTTACCGTGGTAACTTGTGTCACAGTCATTGGACTGGGAAGCAACAATATGTGAATGGTTAAATCAAGTACAAAATCGCCAATAGTTAAAAGAGATTTGTTAAAATTTATGTTATTTTATGAACATGTGATGTGATTTAGTGCAGTGCAAATGTTTAACAACGTGAACGTACGTGACTATATAATTGAGTGAATTTGTCAAGTTCAGTCCTAGTACGTTTTATATTTCAAGTTCACGCATACGCGATCTTAAGATTAATGGCAAGATTCCAAGTTCACGCACAGCAGGACCCGTTACGCTATAGGACCAAGTTCGTAAAATCTAGCCACAGTCACGTGGTGTTCCTTATTTAAACTACAAGGCAATATCTCACCTCAAATCTAGCGAACTCTTGCTTTTTAGCGATGTCGTATCGTTACTGAACGGGAGGCACTACAGATCCACTCCGAGTTCGTGACGTAACACGGGGTAAAGGCTGGCCCCCGTTCCAAGAAAACTGACTTACTGCTATGACAAATCTTAAATTTCAGCCAAATTTAAGATAAAACTTTGACTTAAATTTGTCTCAAGTTCGTTTCAAAGAGTATAAGTTTGACTTAAGTTTTTGACTCAAGTTTTGTCTTATGTGGAAGTTTCAAAGTTCGGAAAGTTGAGACAAATCTTAGACTTAAGTAAAAAAGGAGCTTAAGTTAGTTTCTTGAAAAGGATCCTTTAACTACATGGGTCTCACCCTTATTACAACAACTGTTACGGCAACATGTGTTATTGTTTCACGCGCAACTTGAAGTTGGAGTTACGACGGAGGCCAAAATTTGTAAAAAAGATGACGAGGCCTACTGAAAACAGTCGCGCAAGTAGGCCTTCGTAGTTGCCGTCTTAGGAGCCGGGTAGGGCGGCATTTTCCGAACCTGGGATTAATCTGAATACATTATCGAGGCAGATCAAAGGAGCCCAACATGGGGAGAGCAACTCTTTCCACGGCAAAAATTTCCGGCAAATGCTCCCATCACTCGCCATGCTTTCTGTCTTCAAGACAATGTTATAAGACAGGTACACGAATACTGGCGTGCGTTCAGTATACGCTAGGACCTACGCTAAAACATAGCCAAAGTCACGTGTTCTCATTTAAAATACACGGCAATATCTCACGTTCTCGCGAAGTCTTGCTTTTTAGCGGCGAAGTACCGCTCAACTTCAAACTGAGAATTTCGAGGCAGGTGAGGACTAGGATAAACTACCGTGGTCATAGTAACCGTTACAAAGCCCCAGTTTCATAAAAGTAGTAATAATTTAGGTGAGGGATTGAGTACTGTAACTGCAACTGAACTCCCAAGTACTTAAATTGTGTTTCTTTTTCAAAGTAAACACATACATATTACCTATCTAATATAGTTGAGAAGCAAAAAGTGCACCAAAACAACAAAATAAATTTCCAGAACAGGCACAAAGTATCTCCATCGTCGCAAATATTTCTCTAGTGTCATATTTAGAAAAACAAAAATCTAGGAAGTGTGTGGTTATGAAAATACAAAAAATAAGCAGTACTATTAAGCTTAAATTAGTAAGGTCGATCTGGTTAAAACGCATGTGTTTGCTAAAGAAACTGACCACTTATGAATCGATTGTTCTGGACGGGTCGTGGAAGTGTTGCCATCGGAAGATTTTCCTCAGCACCAAACATGGATTCAACTGGTTTAAGACCAGTGGTTTGTAGGGGTCTATGGGGACAAGATGGGGTTTCACCCTCCACCAATACCCACTACAACCAAGGTATCTGTTCCAAACATGATATCGTTTTTACCACCTCTTGCAGTCGAAAGAAAATTTTCATTTTCTGTCCCAAAACTGGGAGGTCGACTACACTTGGCATTGCTGGAGTTTTTGATAGCTTCCAGAATTTCAAAGAGTGTGTACGCAGCGCGCCTGAAAAGAAAGAATGCTTGTTGATAGGTTTAACCTGAGTCTGATTGTATATACAAACTATTTGTAGGTAAACGTTCGGACTGAGCTGTAACTGTGAATTGACTATTTTTGGTGAACAGGTATTTGACGTGGTTTTAAACGCTGTTATTAATTTAATAGAATTTTTGTTTGTTTTTAGTTCACAATGGAAATGATGGGTAAGTTCATGTGTTGTATGTATTTGTGTGCCGGTATAGAATGTTTAGTATAATAAAATAATGAGATAATGTAAAAAGACAGCCCAAAATACAAGCACGTTCAAGGTAAGATTAAATTTTCTTTTTGTTACCAAAATTCCCTTTTTTGGCGGTTTTTTGTCTTACTCTGCGTTCGCAGGTTGTCAGCGCCCCCAATGATTGCAGGAAACCAGGATAACCATTTGCAGGGGTGGTGGCCCACTCTCATCGGGTCACCCATCAAAGCACTATCTGGGCTCGACGTGGCTTCACTTACATGTAGGTGATCGGACGAGAACCGGATTTTTCAGCGTAGCAAGGCCGTAGACTATAGCTGGTCAGTGGCAACAGGTTTTCGCGTTCGGGACAGATTTCTGCAAATCGAGCCAACCCTAGGAGAAGCAAAGTCCACGGGAGTACAACAGGTCGATAAATGTGTCAAGTGCAGAAGTCAGCAGCACCCCTTGTTCACACCTAGACGACCATTCGTTCGTGCACACGCCGGCGGGTCCCCGAGGTTGTGCAGTGAGCGTCGACGGGCGAGAAGCGGTGCTATGCAGGGGCGGATCAAGGATTTTGAGTTGGGGGTGTGGGCCAGGGCACAGGAATAACCAGAATTTCACCACATGCGAGCGCCCAGCCTAAAATGTAGGGATGCAGGGGTCTCGAATTTTTTGAATTGTGGACCTTGTTACTAAAAAAAAAAACGGTAAACGGGGTTTGTTCAAGGCCTGTGCACTCTAAATTCGCCCCCCGAACCCCCTGGATGCGCGCATGATACTCAGCAATTCGCACCCCTAACTCCCAAGTGGTGTCTGGGAGAACTTTAGGGGGGTCATGCCCCCCTAAATCCGCAACTGTAATCACCTAGCATTGCCAGGAAACGACGGACGGAGTAGAAATTCCGGCGAGCACGTCAGTGAACTTTCCTATCACCAGGCTGAAGAAAACGATCTTGACTTTTTGCCAGCGTTCTAAGAGTCTGGGAATGTCTGCGTTTCTACAGTGTAGTACCGATTAGTTGAAGCTGTTTTAAAAGCAGTTCGCGGGACCTCATTCAGGCGTGATCGTGCCAATCCGATTGGTTGACTAGGATTGCAAATCGCGGCCCAGGTCTTCGCATGTGACGCTATCCAAGGATGATTTAATTTTGTGACGGGTGATAAGAGGCGTAGTATGACCACATTTATAGATTCTAAAGAGCAAGAGCATTCTGAATCTAGTCAGACTTTTTCTAGGACTTGCACGGAAGTGGAGAATTTGGGGAGAAAACTGTCAAATGTGGTGTTTTGTCTTATTTTTATGTGCCGGTATTTTTCAAGATGTGAATTAGCCGGTTACAGATCTGACGCGTCAATAAGCTTCAGTTACCATGAGTAGTGCTTTTGAATTGGGAACGCCAAAAAACCTTTTGTTTTTTCAGACTCTCGATAAGGACGTGACATAAGGACTCGTCTCCACTTGGGTGTGTATCGACAGCCAAAACCCTGTTTGTCCTATATCGACTAAAAAGTGAACGACGGTTAAGTAAACGAAATAAAAATGACGCAAACAAGCAGGCGACGTCACGAGGAGCCAATCAGTATAAAGGATGATGTCATTCAAAGGCGATGCCGAGATATATTGAGATTGCCGTCCACCCACGCTGGCAGGTGAGCGGGAAAAGGCAGAAAGGCACAGCGCTCGCCACCGATGTGAATATTCGAGACGCGGAAGGGTGCGTACCTCGCGGGAAAATGGTAAAAAGGAAAAGTCTAAAGCACCCGGAATTCCTTGGTAGGTCCCCCATCCAAGTACTACCCGGGCCCGACGTTGCTTTACTTCGGTGATCAGACGAGAGCCGGTGTTGTCAACGTGGTATGGCTCTAGACGATAGCTTATCCATGCCAACAGGTTTTATTGGTTCGGGACGGATTTCAGCTAGTCTAGTAAAATCGGAGTATATGCAAAGCCAACGGGAGTGCAACAGTTCTGTGCAACAGTTTCCTGCACACATTGTTCATACCTAAGCGGTCATGCTCTCGAGCACACGACGGCGAGACCCCAACGTTGCGTGCGATCGTAGACAGCACGAGGACAGGAGCTATCATCGTAAAGTGTCAGGAAACGATGGACTGAGTAGGCCTACCAATTGCGGCGAGCTTGTAAATGGACTTTCCTGCCACCAAGATGAAGAAATCAATCTGAAATTTTGTCAGCGTCCAAAAGAGAGTTGTAATATTTGTGTTCCTAATGCCGATTCGTTGAAGCTGTGTTTTACTGGTTCTTAGGAGCAGTTCGGGAGACATCATCCATGCGAGATCGTGCTAATCCGCTTGGTTGATTGGGCCTGCAAATCTGCCCGGTTACCAGTAGGCCTACGTCTCCCTGACTATGTATCGGGATAATTTAATTTAACTGTAGTGTGCCTTATATGTCCACCGAACTGTGAATAGCTAAGGGAACTGAGGTTGACGTGAACAAGCGGGCGACGTCACGATGAGATAGGCAGTATAAAGGATGACGTCATTCATTGAATGACGAGATGATATTGCGAATGTCTTCCAACCATGCGGAAAGGTGAGCGAAAAAATTCAAAACGGCACAGCGCGCGCCACGGAAGTGAATCTTCGAGTCGCGAAAGGGTATGTGCCTCGCGGGAGAATGACAAAAAGAAAAGACTACAACACCCGGAAGTCCCAGACAAATCTCCCATCCAAGTGCTACCCGGGCCCGACGTTGCTTTACTTCGGTGATCGGACGAGAACCGGTGTTGTCAACGTAGTATGCCCATAGACGATAGCTGATCAGTTGCAACAGGTTTTCCGCGTTTGGGACGGATTTCTGCTAGTCGAGCCAAACCGGAGAAGATACAAAACCCCCTGGAGTACATCAGCTCTGCACAGTTCTGTGATCGCGATGAGTACAAAAGTTTGCAGCACACCTTGTTCACATCCAGGCGGTCATGTGCCCGAACACACGACGCCGTGGCTCCAGTGCTGTGTACGAGCGTCGACAGCACAATCGAGGTGGATTCATCGCGCCGGTAATGTCAGGAAACGATGGGCTGAGTACAAATTCCGGCGAACTCGTAACTGAACTTTCCTTCCATCAAGATGAAGAAATCTATCTAAAAAATTTTCAGCGTCTCAAAAGAGATTTGTAATGTCTCTGTATCTAATGCCGATTCCGTCGTTGAAGCTGTCTTTCACTGGTTCCTAGGTTAAAAGCAGTTTGTGAGACAACATCGAGGCCAGATGGTGCTAATCCTCTTGGTAGATTGGTCCTGCAAATCTGTCCAGGTACCATCATGATTAGGTTTACGTCGATCTCTGTGACTATGTATCGCGATAATTTATTTTAACTGTGTTGTGCCTCCTATATCCACCGAACAGTGAACGATGGATAGGTAAGAGAACTGAGGGTAACGTGAACAAGCGGACGACGTCACGATGAGCCACGCAGTATAAAGGATGACGTCATTCCATCGATTCCGAAATATATTTCGATTGTCGTCCACCCACGCAGAGAGGTAAGCGGAAAAAAGTTGTACGACACAGCGCACACCACTGAAGTGAATCTTCGAGACGCGAAAGGGCGTGTGCCCCGCAGGATAATAACAAAATGCTAAAGTCTACAGCACCCGGAATTCCCAGGCATGTCGACCATCTAAGTGCTACCCGGGTACGATGTTGCTTTACTTCGGTGATCGGACGAGAACCGGTGGTGTCAACGTGGTATGGCCGTAGACGATAGCTGATCAATGGCAACAGGTTTTCCGTGTTCAGGACGGATTTCTGCTTGTCGAGCCAAACTGGAGAAAACAATTAAACCCATGGGGGTACAATAGTTCTGTGCAGTTCTGCGTTCTCGCTGAGTGCAGAAGTTTCCAGCACACTTGTTTACATGCACCTAGGCGGCCATGTGCACGAGCACACGACGGTGGGGCCCCAACGTTGCGTAAGAGAGTCGACAGCACGAGGAGAGGTGCAGTGTCAGGAAACGATGGACTAGGAAATAATTCCGGCGAGGTCGTAATTGAACTTTGCTGCCACCAAGATTGAAAAGATCTCAAGTTTTCGTCAGCATTCTGAAAGACATTTGGAATGTCTGTGTTTTATTGGTTCCTAGGTTAAAAGCAGATCGAGAGACCTCATCCAGGTGTGTCCTGCTAATCCGCCTGGTTGATTGGGCTTGCAAATCGGTCCAGGCACCAGAAGGCCTAAGTCTCTGTGAATATGTATCGGGATATTTTAATTTAATTGTAGTGTTCCTCCTATATCCACCAAACAGTGAACGATGGATAGGTAAGCGAACTGAGGGTGATGTGAGCAATCAGGCGACGTCACGATGAGCCAGGCAGCATAAAGCATGACGTAATTCATTCGATGCCGAGATATATTGCGACTGTTGTCCGCTCACGCAAAGGCAAAACGGCACGGCGCGCACCACCGAGGTGAATCCGTTTGAGACGCGAAAGGGTGTATGCCTCGCGGAAGAATGGCAAAAAGGAAAAGTCTACTAACAGCATCCAAAATTCCCAGGCAAGTCTCCCATCCAAACACTACCCGTGCTCGACGTTGCTTTACTTCGGTGATCGGACGAGAACCGGTGTTGTCAACGTGTTATGGATCTAGACGACAGCTGATCCATGTCAACAGATTTTACCCGTTCGGGACGTATTTCAGCTAGTCTAGTGAAATCGGAGAATATGCAAAGCCCACGGGAGTGCAACAGTTATGTACTGTGATCGCGTTGAGAGTAGAAGTTTCTAGCACACACTGTTCATACCTAGACGCTCATGCTCTCGATTACACGACGGCGGGGCCCCAACGTTGCGTGCGATCGTAGACAGCACGAGTAGAGGAGCTATCATCGTAAAGTGTCAGGAAACGATGGACTGAGTACCAATGGCGGCGAGCTCGTAAACGGACTTTCCTGCCACCAAGACGAAGAAATCAATTTTGAAATTTTTTCAGCGTCCTAAAAGAGATTTGTCATGTCTGTGTTTTTAATGCCGATTCGCTGAAGCTGTGTTTTACTGGTTCCTAGATTAGAAGCAGTTCGGGAGACCTCATCCATGCGAGATCGTGCTAATCCGCATGGTTGATTGGGCCTGCAAATCTGCCCGGCCGGCACCAGTAGGCCTACGTCTCTCTGATTATGCATCGGGATAATTTGA
Source organism: Phoronis australis (assembly GCA_002633005.1). Classification (NCBI taxonomy): domain Eukaryota; kingdom Metazoa; phylum Phoronida; family Phoronidae; genus Phoronis; species Phoronis australis. The sequence continues at coordinate 212,711 of NMRA01000330.1, forward strand.
TTTAACTGTAGTGTACCTCCTATCTCCACCGAACTGTGGATAGTTAAGTGAACTGAGGCTGACGGGTATAAGCGGGTGATGTCACGATGAGCCAGGCAGTATAAAGGATGACGTCATTAATTGGATGACGAGACATATTGTGAATGTCTTTCAACCATGCGGAAATGTGAGCGGAAAAATGCAGAACGGCTCAGCGCGCGCCACGGAAGTGAATCTTCGAGGCGCGAAATGGTATGTGCCTCGCCACAGAATGACAAAAAGGAAAAGTCTACAGCACCCGGAATTCCCACGCAGATCTCCCATCCAAGTGTTACCCGGCCCCGACGTTGCCTTACTTCGGTGATCGGACGAGAACCGGTGTTGTCAACGTAGTATGCCCATAGACGATAGCTGATCAGTTGCAACAGGTTTTCCGCGTTTGGGACGGATTTCTGCTAGTCGAGCCAAACCGGAGAAGATACAAAGCCCCCTGGAGTACATCAGTTCTGCACAGCTTTGTGATCGTGTTAATTGCAGAAATTTACAGCACACCTTGTTTACACCCAGGCGGTCACGTGCCCGAACACACGACGCCGTGGCTCCAATGTTGTGCACGAGCGTCGACAGCACGATCGAGGTGCTATCATCGCGCACTGTCAGGAAAGGATGGACTCAGTACAAATTCCGGCGAACTCGTAACTGCAATTTCCTTCCATCAAGATTAAGAAATCGATCTCAAATTTTTTCAAATGAGATTTGCAATGTCTGTGTAGATAGTGCCGATTCGTTGAAGCTGTCTTTCACTGGTTCCTAGGTTAAAAGCAGTTTGTGAGACAACATCGAGGCCAGATCGTGCTAATCCTCTTGGTTGATTGGTCCTGCAAATCTGTCCAGGCACCATCATGATTAGGTTTACGTCGATCTCTGTGACTATGTATCGCGATAATTTATTTTAACAGTGTTGTGCCTCCTATATCCACCGAACAGTGAACGATGGATAGGTAAGAGAACTGAGGGTAACGTGAAGAAGCTGACGACGTCACGATGAGCCACGCCGTATAAAGGATGACGTCATTCCATCGATTCCGAGATACATTTCGATTGTCGTCCACCCACGCGGAGAGGTAAGCGGAAAAAAGTTGAACGGCACAGTGCACACCAACGAAGTGAATCTTCGAGACGCGAAAGGATGTGTGCCCCACAGGATAATGACAAAAAGGCAAATGACTACAGCACCCGGAATTCCCAGGCAGGTCTTCCATCTAAGTGCTACTCGGGTACGACGTTGCTTTACTTCCGTGATCGGACGAGAACTGCCGCCCGTTCAGTAACGCTGGGACCTCGCTAAAAATTAAGTCTTCGCGAGCTTACGTGAGATATTGCCTTGCATTTTAAATGAGAGCACGTGACTTCGACTAGGTTTTAGCTAGGTCCTAGCGTAGGTCCTAGCGTCTACTGAACGCCCGCCGGTGTTGCCAACGTGTTATGGCTGTAGACGATAGCTGATTAATGGCAACAGGTTTTCCGTGTTCAGGACGGATTTCTGCTTGTCGAGCCAGACTGGAGAAACACAATTAAACCCCACGGGGGTACAATAGTTCTGTACAGTTCTGTGATCTCGCTGAGTGCAGAAGTTTCCAGCACACTTGTTTACAACTAGGCGGCCATGTGTTCGAGCACACGACGGTGGGGCCACAACGTTGCGTAAGCGAGTCGACAGCACGAGGACAGGTGCAGTGTCAGGAAACGATGGACAAGGAAATAATTCCGGCGAGGTCGTAATTGAACTTTCTTGCCACCAAGATGAAAACGATCTCAAATTTTTGTCAGCGTCTCAAAAGAGATTTGCAATGTCTGTGTAGCTAGTGCCGATTCGCTGAAGCTGTGTTTTACTGGTTCCTAGGTTAAAAGCAGTTTGTGAGACAACATCGAGGCAAGATCGTGCTAATCCCCTTGGTTGAATGGTCCTGCAAATCTGCCCAGGCACCATTAGGTTTACGTCGATCTCTGTGACTATGTATCGCGATAATTTATTTTAACTGTGTCGTGCCTCCTATATCCACCGAACAGTGAACGATGGATAGGTAAGGGAAATGAGGGTGACGTGAACAAGCGGACGACGTCACGATGAGTCACGGAGTATAAAGGATGACGTCATTCCATCGATTCCGAGTTATATTTCGATTGTCGTCCACCCACAAATAGAGGTAAGCAGAAAAAGGTTGAACGGCATAGCGCGCACCACCGAAGTGAATCTTCGAGACGTGAAAGGGTGTGTGCCCCGCGGGATAATGGCAAAAATTAAAAGTCTAGAGCACCCGGAATTTCCAGGCAGGTCTTCCATCTAAGTGCTACCCGGGCCCGACGTTGCTTTACTTCGGTGATCGGACGAGAACCAGTGTTGTCAACGTGGTATGGCCGTAGACGATAGCTGATCAGTGGCAACAGGTTTTTCGTGTTCGGGACGGATTTCTGCTTGTCGAACCAAACTGGAGAAAAAACAATAGAGCCCATGGGGGTACAATAATTCTGTACAGTTCTGTGATCTCCGTTGTTGAGTGCAGAAGTTTCCAGCACACCTTGTTTACACCTAGACGGTCATGTGCTCGAGCACACGACTCTGGGGCCCCAACGTTTCGTAAGAGCGTCGACAGTACGAGGAGAGGTGCAGTGTCCGGAAACGATGGACTAGGAAAAAACTCCGGCGAGGTCGTAATTGAATTTGCCTGCCACCAAGATGAAAACGATCTCCAATTTTTGTCAGCGTTCTTAAAGACATTTGCATTGCCTGTGTTTCTAATGCCGATTCGTTGAAGTTGTGTTTTATTGGTTCCTAGGTTAAAAGCAGTTCGCGAGACCTCTGGTTGATTGGGCTTGTAAATCGGGCCAGGCACCAGAAGGCCTAAGTCTCTGTGAATATGTATCGGGAAATTTTAATTTAATTGTAGTGTTCCTCCTATATCCACCAAACAGTGAACGATAGATAGGTAAGCGAACTGAGGGTGATGTGAGCAATCAGGCGACGTCACGATGTGCCAGGCAGTATAAAGGATGATGTAATTCATTCGATGCCGAGATATATTGCGACTGTTGTCCGCTCACGCAAAGACAAAGCGGCACGGCGCGCACCACCGAGGTGAATCCGTTTGAGACGCGAAAGGGTGTATGCCTCGCGGAAGAATGGCAAAAAGGAAAAGTCTACGGCATCCGGAATTCCCAGGCAGGGACGAGAAACGGTGTTGTCAACGTTTTATGGCTGTAGACGATACCTGATAAGTGGCAACAGCTAAGTTTTCCGCGTTCGGGACGGAATTCTGCTAGTCGAGCCAAACCGGAGAAAGAAGACAGAAAGTCCACGGGAGTAGAATAGTTCTGCACAGTTCTGTGATCTCGCTGAGTGCAGAAGTTCCAGCACACCTTGTTCAAACCTAGGCGGTTATGTGCTCGAGCACACGACGGCGGGGCCCCAGCGTTGCGTAAGAGCGCCGACAGCACGAGGAGTGGTGCTATCATCGTGTATGCGGTGTCAGGAAACGATGGATTGAGAACAAATTCAGCCCAGCTCGTAGTTGAACTTTCCTGCCACCAAGATGTAGAAAACGATCTCAAGCTTTGTCAGCGCCCTAAAAGAGATTTTCAATGTCTGTGTTTCTAGTGCAGATTCGTTGAAGATGGTTACCGGTTCCTAGGTTAAAAGCAGTTCGCGAGACCTGACGAGATCGTGCTAATCCGCCTGGTCATTGATTGGGCCTGCAAATCGGCCCAGGCATCAGTAGGCCTACGGTCACTTTGACGATGTATCGGGATAATTTAATTTAATTGTAGTTTGCCTCCTACATCCACCAAACAGTTAACGATGGATAGGTAAACGAACTGAGGGTGATGTGAACAAACGAACGACGTCACGATGAGCAAGGCAGTATAAAGGATGACGTCATTCATTCGATGCCGAGATATATTGCGATTGTTGTCCACCCAGGCACAGGCAGAACGGCACGGTGCACACCACAGAGGTGAATCTTCGATACGCGAAAGCGTAATTGCCTCGCAGGAGAATGGCAAAGAGGAAAGGTCTACAGCACCCGGAATTCCCAGGCACGTCTCCCATCCAAACACTACCCGTGCTCGACGTTGCTTTACTTCGGTGATCGGATTATAACCGGTGTTGTCAATGTGGTATGGCTGTAGACCACAGCTGATAAGTGGCAACAGGTTTTCCGCGTTCGGGATGGATTTCTGCTAGTAGAGCCAAACCGAAGAGTACTACATTTCTATACAGTTCTGTGATGGCGTTGCGTGCAGAAGTTTCCAGGCGGTTATGTGTTCGAGCACACGAAGGCGGGGCTCCAACGTTCTGTAAGAGCGTCGACAGGACGAGGAGACTAATTTGGCTCAGTTTTATTATAGCCGAGTGCCTTAACCAGTCTAACATAGTCCAAGCAAGGCCTTCCATATTCTTAGAATATTGTTTCCATGATTCTCTTTCAGTCAAAAGGGATTGGACATGTTGAAAATTACGCATTCGTAATCACATTTTGTCTTGGTGGCTTTCCGATGGGTGTCGCAAACCTTTCTTTGGAGTCCAACCACCTCCAACTTCCACCTTTCACGATTATTTTTATGCTTAGTTTCCTTAAAAGACATGTTGCCTCGAAAGAACTCCTCATGATATTGTTTTGTTCGTCAGCACATTCTTCAAGTTCTCTAACGGAAGCACTATACAATGTAATTTTCTTCTGTTAATTTGTTGTTTTTAAGCTTAAAGGTTCATCCACATATTTAGGCCTCACGTATGCCGGAATCTCCTGATTATTTTAATTCTGTGTTGTATAACTTTTTCACCTTGAACCTCAAACATATGTGGTCAGACAATGATGGTACATCACTGGCTAGCCAATCATGGATTCATCAAGATGCACAAGAATTCCCAAGTCAAGTACTTCTTTTCTGGCACGGGTTCTGAAAGTTGTTTATTACCCACATTACTGGAACCCAAGTTAGTGTAAGCTCCTCGTCTTTGTCGTTATTGTGAGAGGAACCCATAACATGTGATGTACATTAGTATTAGCCCCAATAATATGTGTAGTTTAGTTTGTATCGCAGTGAGACACCAGGCGTGTGTTCAGTAGACGCTAGGACCTACGCTAGGACCTAGCTAAAACCTTGTCAAAGTCACGTGTTCTCATTTAAAATACACGGCAATTTCTCACGTAATCTCGCGAAGTCTTGCTTTTTAGCGAGGTCCTCGTGTTACTGAACAGGAGGCAGTTCTCTGAACACAGTAGGGGTGCAGGCTCCTCTCATGCCATCCATACGACACAAGTACCGCTACCACACCAGAGGCTTTAGCAGCCAGCGCCTCAGTCGGGGTTTCCTTCAATCAAACCTTGGAACTGACAATGTCAGTTTGTGGCGAAGGATTCTTTGATTTCTTATTTCTCTTAAAGCCTGCAGCTTAGGGAGTACAACCTGTTTTCCTTTTGGATGTAAGGGATGCAACAATGTTCATCAGACCACCACTCCCTTTTGTTGTGGAACGGACTGCCATGTCCTTATGATACATGCCAGAATTGCATCACTCACCAAGGCACGATATGTCCTTAATGTTTGTCCACTCCGGCGTATTTCGGTTTCCATGTCCGAAATGTCTGCGGGTGGGAGATCCTTAATTAATGCCTGTCGCTGTATACCTGGGATGTCCGTCGGAAGACGGAGGCAGAGCACTGATACACAGCTTAGCCTTCCCAAGGATTTTCTCATTCTTCCACACCACATGGACCCGTCCTTCAGTAAGGTAGGTCCGAGATATCAGGGTCGTAAAGCCTGGGATGTTTTGAATGAGGATATGATTGATAACTTCCTGAATGAGACGAAGGTTCGTCTGATCGAGTTGGCAGTCTTCCATATCTTTTTTTCTAATGATTAGGTGTTAGTTAGCACTTGCATAAATCTTATGAGTAGTACCAACACATTCATTGCCACTCGAGCGGCTTGCGCACGTCTGGTGCAACGTATAACAGACCGTCTGCAATATTTTTATTCATTACCACCCCGACGAGCACGTTCGGTCTCAGGTCTTACGCGTTTGAGTGGGTGGGTGGGTTGAGATAAGTGTCGTATCACGCCCAATCATATGTTAGTCTCTGGTACGCTTTGCAGTGCTGGGGCTTGAGTCGGTTGCTCAGTCTTAGAGTCCGAGAGACTCAGAGCCGTCATACCCTTTAGCAATCGCTTCCTTTCCTTCTTCTTTCGATTGATGACGTGGCAATTACCTAAAGCAGCGCCGGCACAAGCCTTGCAATATACAGGAACACTTGGATTTTTACTTCAGGGATCATTTGGTTGAGTTATTAGCTGCCGGGCAACAGAAGTTTTAGGTGCAAATAGATTCTCAAAGTTGTTAGTGTGTGAGGCTTGCATATGTTCTGTCTAGTTGAGGGATTCAGGCCTTCAACGTTGCAGTCAGGTCTACTCTGCGCTGGAGGTTACCGCCGGACGACGAGGTTTGGGTCCGAAATTCTATTCACCAAACACTATTCTGAGGGTAACAGAGAATATTTATGTTGGTGATCGCCATGTGGCAAAAAAAACAAAAAAGAGATTTAAAACTTTATGCTGATTTTGTGGAATTAACGGAAGGACCGACAGAATTGAATATTTTGAACTAAGGAACTTATTGTGAAATTCTAAAAACAAGAAACAAATAAAGTTTATGTATGGCTATCATTATGGTTATATGCAAAAATTTCGTATTCAATGTTGCTATTTCAAAATTTATTTTTTCATTTTTCTAATTAATTGTGCTTCAGATACCCGTGGCATTGAAAACATCTTAACTGGTTATTTCTACATTGAAAACCTTATGTACTGTAACCTCCATTTTAAGTTGTCCTTGCGTTATATTCCGTCCGCCCGTTCATCTTTTCTACGTCCTCTGCCGTATCTCCAAAAGGATGCTCGTGAAATTTTGAGACATGTTCCTATCATAGATGAGACTGCATGAGCGAATAGTCGGACAGATCTGATTACAGTTTTTCCCTTGGCGGGTTTTCATGAAATAAAGCTTCGACTACCGTGTCAAACCACGCTTTATGTATGGTTAATGATGAAATTTGGTATATGTGTTCCTACTATGAAGAAGACGACTGACGTTGATTTCCGACCGCGTTAAATACGGTGACGCCTCCTGGTGGCATTTTTGCATTCGCCGCTGTATCTCATGAACCCCTTGCAGGAAAATGGCTAACTTTGGCACTCGTATTTCCATGAAAATGATAACGGATGGCGATGATTTTTGGATTGACGCGACTACCACTCTGCCACACTAGTGACAATTTTATTTATGATTTTCTCCTTTTATTTTCAGTTAGTTTATGGATCTTTGTAAAATTTGGAAAATAGATTTTGATTAAAGCGACGACACCTGTCAATTTTCAGTTAGATTCGACTTACTGTAAGCCACCTAGTGACCATTTTTATTATGTTCGAGTTTTTGGCGTCAGACGCTTCATCCGGCAAGCCATACTCAGATTGGCCTATGTATTCCTACAGATGACGTTTATTTTTAGATGGCTCCAACTACTGTGGCACCGCCTAGTGGCAGACTTTTCTTCTCCTCTGTGGTAGTATCCCCTAATTCTCTTGCAAGACCTTTGCTAAGTTTGAAGGGTGTACTTCCAGGAACGTGACAATGGAAGACGGCAACTTACCAAGTTCTTCTAAAGATTTTCATGAAATTTGGCAAATAAGTTACTACATGTAGGCAACAGCAACGACCCTGTTTAAAATAAATATGACATGCATTGCGCACCCAGTGACCGTTCTGTTGTTTTTGTGTCCTTTTACGTTCTTGAAGAATCTTGATGAAAGGTAGTGGTGTGTTCCTGGTACAAGCAGTATTTCTGACTAGTTGTGCACCCCCTAAAAGCTATTTTATGTTTTACTGGCATTGCTCAGTTTAATCGGAATGTACAAAATGACCTTCACATGTATCTCTGCTGTATGCATCCCATACGGTGAGTGCATATCAAAGCTCCGCATTGCTTTATTTTACGGTGGAATCGTAGTGGAAATATGTCTATACTTGGGTAATAATCTGAACTTTTCTTTTGTGATACACTAGCGTATCTATGGACATATTTTTTCTGCCGGTACATGATAATCTACGTAACTCTTTTAGGTTTGAATCGTCAATATCTGGTATACTTCGGTTGTCTCTCTTGACACGTCTCCCGACACACACAAACGTTGTTTAAGTATGACAGACTTGCTGGGACTGTCGTACTTAGTGGGGGAGGTGCCGCCAACGCATTCTACTAGAATTTAACTGAGGAATGTTTAACAAGCGAAGAAGAATGGGGAATGCGGATTTTACATCGTGTCAAATATTTTTAAAATTCTAAGTAAAAACTGTCATGCCAAGAATTCTAATTGATGAAATGGAGTTCCACACTACACTTCTCCAATATCAGCACGAATGTTGCGTGGCATCCCACATCAGTGGTCCTCCCGCCAACTCGTTCCTAGCCAAAAACGATGATTGAGTGTCTCACCCACACCTCCTGTGTGATCCTGAGATAGTCGACAGATAAAAATAGTAATGAAGATTATGTTAATTCGACGGCAAACAAACGAACAGCAACATGTGTTTGGCTAGCAAATATTCCTGGAATTCTGATGAGCTTTTCACCCGGGTCTGGGAGCATGTTACCTATCGTTCATTGTGATAAGCGCGCTGTAGACAAGAAGATTGTCGCTCTTCTCGATTGGTGTCGAAGACAAAAGTGCAGAAGTTATTGCTGCAGCGCCAGAAGAAGTGTTGAGTAGAGTGAACAATGGGTACGAAGACGTGCAGAGTGTGACGTGAACAAGTGTGTGACGTCACGATGTACCAGGCAGAATAAACGATGACGTCGCACTCAATTCCGGGATATACTGCGAGTGCCTTGCATTTACGCTCACGTGCAGGTGAACGAAAGAAAGGCAGAGCGGCACAGGGCGCACCACCGATGTGAATGTTCGTGATGCGACGGAGTGTGTTCCGCGCTGGCTTGGAACAGCAGTCGTTGTTCCTAAGCAGTTGTCCATTCAAGCCCGTATAACAGCGCTTAACCGCCCAACGGTCAAGTTTTGTAGAAGAACGGTCTAACTCAACCGACCAACGGTTGAGTTTTGTTGAGGAACGGTCTAACTCAACCGACCAATCAAAAACGCTCTGTGTAGGAGAGTCTTTTCTCAATAACTTGTCATGCTCTGACATACGCTGACCCGCCAATCCGTTACTGTGTGACGCCAAGTTAAGGAACGTGTAACATCGCATAATAAATAAATAGCAAATTTGGCAAACTTCGGAACACCATATCTCAGAAATGGCTGATCGCCGGGATTGAGATGAAGCTTTCAGGTGATATGCTTTATTCTCCCTTCTCCAAAATCTTTGGGAAATGTTTTGAAATGGTCCANAAAAAAGAAAAGAAAAAATATGTACAGGCAGCAGATCGACCCCATACTTACGAAAAGTTCTAATTAAGTGTCAGAGAGTATGTTTCAATGGTTTTTATGCAGATTCACGATGTTTTTAAAACGTCTACAAACGGATCATATGACTTTAAGGAACATGTAACATCGCATAATAAATAAATAGCAAATTTGGCAAACTTCGGAACACCATATCTCGGGATAAGATATGGTATAATGAAAATGATACATTTTTGCGTAAAAAATTCAATGACATATTTTAAGAAGTTTTTATGTTCAATCCATGAGGATTGAATGACATATTCTTATATGTCAATTGTCATTTTGTGTTTGATTTTACTTTATTTCTGTTTTTGTTGATAAAGGAAGTTATTACATCCGAAAATTTCAAATTTAAGTTGATCAATTCTTGTTGTTTTATTTACTGATTTATATTCTTCATTTCATGAAACAATAGTATCCTTGGGAGGATCTGGATCGCCTTATTTAGTTTCAGATATATTTTCTACGTTGTTTCTTTTTCCAAAATTTAACTAAAAAGACACGGTAATGGTAGGTTGGTAAAAAGCCAAAAATCGAATTTTTCCACTTTCAAAAAGTACTGCTATTGGGTTAAATCGTAGTTTTGTACATATTTGGGTAAATACTCAGACCTGCCAATCGGAGGTCCTACATATGAAACTGAAAACGAAAAACAGCGAATTCAAAGCAATGCCTAAACGGACTTTAGCGAATGTCACTGAGCTAATGTCAAAAAATGTCCAGTACGGGAGAAAAGGGTGAGCCAGTTCATAATAGCGCGACGGGCCTTAAGAGCTACCTGTTCTCCGCGGAAGTTCTGGATTTGTCATTGCCCTGTCATGCCTATACCACTGAATTTTTACGCAAAATAAACTGGGGTCCTTTTTGACAGTGTAAATCCCATTACATACCGGAGTTACATTTACTAATTGATCCCGTGCATCGAAAATGCCGGCGACCGATGATAAAAGCTCATTTTTAGGTTAGTATAAATAGTGGGTATCGGGGAAATAGTTCAGTACTTTTATCTTCGTCCACCAGGGTCGAGAGCAGGACACAAGTGTACCGCTGTGAATTGCGTCGTAGCATTAAAATTCCTTCATTCAGTTGTCACAATATCTGACCATTGGTTAATTTACTGTGACACAACTCTGATGACCTTTCAAAAGAGCCCTCTATAAATATGGCCCTTTGTTCGCGTTTACTGTAGTGTCCAACTGCACACCCCCGTAAAATAATGGAATGCTCTAGGATATAGGCTAAAGCTCAACGACACTTTTAGTGTTTTGACCATGTCAATCCATCCCTTTTGCTTGAAATTTGGCTTGCAGTAGATTAATTAGGAGCCGTTAGCTCAGTGATGGTGAGTTCGTATTGCCTCACAAGCTGGCCAAAGCATGACAATCGATTCCCAATGACCCTTGCCTCCCTTTTGTCCTAACAATGGACTCGTTTTACAAACTTCTTTTGATGAATCAGGTGAATATCAGTCAGGTAGACTCGTTTAAAACGAGGCGCGCTTATTAATCATACCGTTCATGGAAAGCGGTCTCAGGTATGTACACGGTTTGCTTCTACAACACCACACGACGACTTTTTTGAGGTCCTTTTAGTTTCTCTCTCACGCTGAGGATCTGTCAATTTTAGACAGGCACGATAACTGGCGAAGTAAGTCCACCGTCTGTCCCAAGAGGCTGTGGTCCTCGAGTTGGCCTAGGATTTCTACTGTAAGCTTTATAATGTAGTGGGTGGCCAGTGACATTCCATGGAGGAAATGACTGTTTTGCATGCCTATTTGTGTGAAGGGGTTCGGTTATTGTAAACATAGGACAGAGGATTATAGGGCCATGACGAGGAAACTATAAAAACGGGCCTAAACATCCGGTACGAGACTGCCGATCACTTTGACGTACGGGTAAAGTTCCTCCCTCCGTACAGCCTGAGGGCAGAAGGCGAGATCGTCCGATCTTGCGAAGCTGTCTGTGCCGGGGCTTCGCCCCAACCTACTCATCATCATCATCATCATCATTTCTTTTGTCACAATCATTTGAAATATGTGTCTCGTAATTTTCAGTCCTCTATGGTCTCGTAATTGCCGCGAATGTTACGTCATTCTGTGTAATACTGGTGACATGAAATCAGGCACGTTCTGTAAACTTATACTTGGTGATGTACGCAGAAATTTGGTGACGAATGTGATAGAAGATGCCAGAAAATTTAGATTATTTCAAATCCATAATCTTTACGAACTTAAAAGTCTGGCGCTATATATTTGAGGAGCAACAGTGATAAGAACAGAAATTCTGTCATAGTAAATTGTAATATAAACTATATTATGATTCAAAGGCCTACATACAATAAACATTTCTGTGACAAGAAATGTAAACGAGTGGTCATTTGGCCTTTTTAAGCTTTCGAGAAGTCCGTGTCGTTGGAAAATACAGTATCCATAACTGGTATCGTATCTGCCGTACGGAAAACATCGTTCAAAATGTAATTCGCTTTTGTCCTGACCATGTCTGGTTCACTCTCACATTCTCCTGGCCTCAGGCTCAGGGGATGACTGAGTAAATACGTTCAAACCTGACACTGAATAGTTTGAATGAACTTAGCTTCCATTCACTTGACCTTATCTTAAATAACGTTCTTTGTAGCGTAACAAAAAGTTATCGACCCGTAGACAACGAACAGTTTGTGAATGTTCACTAACAATGTTGTTGGACAAACACAAAATATGTTTTGCATTGATCAGGGCGTTTCATGCTAACAACATGTTGTCCTATATGGGAGTCCCAGCTGTTACTCGAATTTTTTTAAATAAGAGAGATTATCGCGATGTAACCTTCATGGGATGATTTGAGACGCGGTAACTATTCATCACGTCAAAAAGTTTAATTACAAGTAAACCTTCGAGTGCATGTGTTCTCAACACAACTGTGGAGTGAACAGGTATTCTATTCGAATGTAAAGCACAATCACTTGACTGTGTTATGTGTGTCAGTTTTCTGTTAGATCACTATCCTACGTCTTTGTTTGACAGAAACTTACACCAAATCGCCTCGCCCACGGATGAACTGGTTACTCACAACTGAAAACATTGCAGAACAGTGGGCGTTGTCAGCATGACCGATGTCCGAGACCAGAGCAGTCCTGGGTCTGATTCAGGCTACTCAGCGGAGGCGTGTAGTGAGACGGGGATTGAAAATGCTTTGGAAAGACTACGCATGGATGAATTCACGCCCGATCAACTCCTTGACGGGGAAGATTCAGGTACCCTAAAGTGTTTTTATTAGGCCTAATCCGCTTGCGTTTTACTGTGTGTAAATGCCTTTTCATGACCCTTTGTCGAAGACATACCCATAAAACGTACGTCATAGTATATTTTCCAAGGTATCTATGCCTTAAGCCAGCTAACATTTTACACAAGAAGATATGTTCACGGCCGTAAAAACAAAAATGCAAGAGAGCTTTGTCCATAATTTTTACTGGCCCTGCTCCTAAATACGTGCACGTAACAGGAGATATATTATTAAAAATTAATTTCGTTTGCCGAAACCGTTCCACTTCGGATTTAAATGCCAACCATATTTTACACATAGGTTTAATTACCATTTCCTTCGCAACAGAGTACTATAGTATTGCCCTTTCTCATATGAATAACAAGAGCAGTTCCAAAATTTGTGGTAGTGTATTGTCTGGCTTCTTAGTCAAGGCTAAAATGCCTGTACGCGCATGTTTGGTTAGGGATTGCGGGTTCATTCGTAAAAGGTTTTCAACAAGTGTAATTTGCTGCTTTCCTTTTGTTGATCTTACGCAGTATATCGATGGTAAAGCAAAACTTTCAGCGTGAAGGATTAATAGGATTCTGTGTGTCCGTCCTAGCTGTCGTTATAACTTTGAGCAAACGTACATAAAGCCGTTACAGCGTCTCCCAACGACTATTTCTCCCAACGACTATTCTCGTAATCATTTTTGATATAGGCTTATCCTTATCAAACACACTCAACGATAATATTTACATTTTGAAGGCATAACAATTGGGCTTATCATTAATCTAAAGTGGTAGGTATCCACGGTGTTGCAGCAACTGTGAGGTCGCTGACTTTCAGTACTCATCGGTACTTCGTCTCATAGGTAGCTGGGTCTGTCAGCTACCGTCTCTACTGTGTAATTTTGTTTTGCCTGGGGTCTTCGGTATATTGGCATTTTTAAGTTAGAGATTTGTGGCTACCGCAAACAAGTGCTAAAAATAGTTTTTGAAATTTTAAGAGGTCGTGTCTCACACAATGTCTCCTGTGTAGGTGGTTTAGGGTCGGGGAGGATTAGGTTTGGCTTCGTTTTGAGTAACTTGAGGACTTCTCGTCGTTTTGGATTGGCAAGGATATCTCTATTGTTCAACTTAGGTATTACGCTGCTCACAATAGTGAAGATACGGATTTCGTATCATTTGACATGTCAATGAAAACTGTGATTGGACGGCAGAAAAGACGATTTAATGGCATTTGTGAAATTCACCTTTTTTCAATTCATCAGCAAAAACGTCTGAGTCTTTGTTTCAGTACCAAAACAGTTTCGAAATTGTCAACAATTAAAAGCCGCCTTATATAGATTATGAGTGATAAAACACCCAGCTCTTAATTTTCCAGTCAGCACGGCTTCAAGCGGCGAACCAGATACAGACAGCGTGAACTCGCAAGAGGGTGATCCTTCCAAACAAAAATTAGATATCTGGAGGGATGACCCAAGAAAAGTTGAAGGCGGCAAAGAAAAGAAAAAGAAGAAATCGCTTCTCCAGAAAATCATTGCAAAAGAGAAAGTCCATAAACATCTGCCGGTGATTGACTTCACTATTGTGACAGTGAATTCTCTTCCGCAAATGTTTCTGGCCAAATATCTCGGGAAAAGGCCGACAAAAGCGCTACACGGTGTCAAACACACGCGCTGCCATGTTGACGACATGGTAAAAGCCGCTACCAAGCTACCATCTGGTACTGAACTTCCCCTCGTTGTGTTGCAAGTAACAAAGAAGGGACTAGACATCAACGAACACAAACGAAACAAAAACAAAGATTTTGAAGGCGGTTTAATACCGATCGAGTTCATTTCGTACGGGGTGCAGGACGTCAAGTTTTTCAGAATATTTTCTCTTATCATGGTGCATCAAATGTCTTCCCGAAGGAGGGACTGTGAATGTCACGCCTGGGCGTGCGATTCTCCCTTGTCAGCGCGGAGATTGGCCCTCTCGATTTCGTTGGCATTTCAAGAATTCTCCAAGTCTGTTAAGGACCTCAAAGGTTCAGTATTTAAGGTTGACTTAAGAACGCCACAAGCGGCTGTCAAAGATTTGGAAAAAACCGATGAGTGTGACGCCTAGCGTGTTAAGGCCAACTGTGTATTTATTTCGCATTCTGCAAATGCGATTAAAAGATTAGAAGATTACCAGAACTGTTGTTAAATTTACAATCAAGTACAGGTCATTTTTATCATCATTTTTACATAGAGTGAAAACTAAATGATAAACAAAAATGTAAAACGTGAAATTAATCAGTATTGTTACGAAATATATGCATAGATTATTACATGTTCTCAGTCGTTATACCCTGTAATCTAGAGCCGTAATGGATTTTGGAGAATTATCGTTCTTGGGGCGTCTATTTATACCACATACTGAACGATAAAAATTGCAATGAATCGATCCATCTTTCTCTAGTCGCCTCGGCTTTGTAACTACTTTCTGTGTCAGAGGCCCGGGGTAATCGTTGTTATTGAAACTGTCTCTGTTACTTTTCACATCGTATAAATGCCTGGTTCGAAACCGTTCTCCGGTTCCGCCAAAATGTTATTCAACACGGGTTGAATAACGATATGGGTTATTCAACGGTTGTATTGGAAATGTCGGTCACATAATGTTTGACGTGTGGCTGTATCTAGTATTCCATAACTCAACATTTATCTTCAGCAATCATGATTTTATTTTGTTACCCAAAATAAAGACTGTCATATCAAATTGTAATCTAAACTTTTCATTCGAATTCCACAAAAATACACTTGAACTTTGTAAGGGACAAGAGTCGCAACTTCACACGACGAGAGATTAGCTAGCATAATGCAACCTTTCAAATACCAACAAGGTCATAACCAGGGGCGAAACGAAGATTACGGGTTAGCGTTAAAGATTGCTGACTTGCAGCACAAAAATATACATCGGCGGCTATGCTTTCGTGAAAGAATAGACGATCAGGATCACTGAAGATAGAGAGCTGTAAAAGTGATGCCGACCGGAAGGAGCGGTGACGTCGGTGGAGGAGATGGAAGTGTTGACCAGGGTCGCACGCTGTTAGTGAATGACGTGCTGCGCAATAAAACAGTGCTCTCCGATTTCAAATGTTAAAACTCTGGTTTGGCTCCTGCGAATGACTAAACAGGTACAAGGGGGTCCAGTATTGAAATCATGAACAATTTCGTCGCTTGAGGAAGAATGTTACTTTGTAGCGGTATTTTGAAAGGAATGCGGCGCATCTTTGTCCACTATTACCAGTTTTGAAACATATATTTCCCTCTGTCGGTCCATTTGACGTAATATTACCCACAGGATCACGGCCACTAATACTTATGTCCTCTGATTGGCTAAAACGCGCAGATAACTTCCGGTATAACGCAATATTAACCAATCACTTTCCCATCCATGTCGCGCGAACGTCAGATGTCGCTATTCAAGAGCTTTCTCTGTGTCCTCATTGAATGATGATCTCTTGTTACGTTGTTTATGTACCATCTTGTTGCTTTGTTTATGTACCAGAACTCTGCACTAATGTGCATATAGGGAACACATGGCGATAAAGGAAACTGCAGCATGTTTTTACGACATAACTGCCAATACTACGATCGGCTTAATGGTATGAATGCGTTGTAATACCGACTGAGAAGTATTTTACCACGAAGTTTGCGTGGCAGATGTAGTTAGATACTTGTTCTACTGTGCATTATGATATTCTGATACAGCTAGCTTAGAGCGTGTATAAAGACTAACTCAAGCATCCGTGGTGTAAAATTAGGAACGGTAACACGTCTAAATCTGCCAGAATTGGTGAAAGATAGCGTTGCGTTGACTAAAGATTCCGTGAAGTGGGACCCTGGAGGCAACAAGATTGTAGAAGCTTGCATGGTTTTCGTTATCAAACAGTGTAATGTTCCGACATTAATTTTTCGAGTCGGCAGTTCATAACTCTTTTTGCTCAATGTACTTTATTTGCTCAATTAGCGCACATGCTACACACATCAACAATGGGTGCACTTTCGGATTTATGGTCGGTGTTATTGATTAGGGTTCCAAAAGCAAGACTAGATTTCAGGAATATCAGATATACATCTAGGAATAAGCAAACAATAAAACTCTAGGAATCCTAATGCCCTGAGGTGACCATTCACTTACTCATAAAATTTCAAACTGTCTTTTTCCTAAATATTCTTTTAAGAAATATCCAAAAATGAAATTCATACAGCAGGGACATACGATTACAAATTTTAAAACGGCTGAGGAAGCGCACTGTCACTATATTAGGCATTTGTTTGGGCTTGAAAACACTATGCACACGTGTTGTAATTTATTGTCAAATGTGGGAAAACAATCGGCGATCGATAAAAAGTTTTTCACTTCGTGGATTGTATTGTAATGAGCAGATGTTTCTTAAAACAGTCGCGTGGAGCGGATGAGGGGGTGGGTGATGTCACGGTTTACTCATGCAGGTAAAAATTACGAACTTCAAATAATGCGCCAGGACTACTGAATCATTGATCTGCTAGACCCATGCATACCAATCTCATTTACATATATAGTTACAGAATTCTTTGCTGTAATTAGCTTCAATTGTGTACATCCTGGCTCCTCTTCTCAGGTTCTTCTTAAAACGTCTCTCTGTATCTGCGTTCATTCGTCTGTCATGCACTATCTAAATGAATGTGATGGCGTTTAGTTTCCTCAACGCGTTTGGACTTGAAACCAAAGTAATGTTCAACCCACTGTGCATCACTGTGGCCCCCAACTTCCCTCACAACAACGCTACCACANATTTTACGGGAACCTTGTGCGACAGAAAACAACCAAGTTTGTCACCCTTTCGCTTTGCATTTCGCGCGGTCAGCTTGCTGTTCTTTGATGATTCCTCTCGTGGACCTAATCGCATCATTCCTCCAAGGAGACTATTCGATAATAATCACACGCTGCTCGACCTCTTACCACAGAATCAAGTCTTGTGGCAGAGTTGTTTCCACTACACACGGAAGCACTTCTATCTTTCTCCCCAGATCAACTCTCATCTTCCACCTTAACCCGCCATTGATACATAGCTGTTGACGTGTCTTCTTTCTTGGTTCACTTGTCCAAACGAACTGAATTTTCTGCTTGCCTTGGACTGCGCTGCTCTCCTATTCCGCTCGCATCTATGAGATCTGCAATGGTATTCAATACCTAGGTCGTGATACCATCTCCATCGGCCTTCCTGCAACGCCGTTTTAACGTCCTGTCAGTGTAATGGACAATGCTCCTCTTTTGACACACTACAGACAGGTTGGTCGTCCAGTAGGTCTCAACGCAGAAGGTGAGTAGGCGATTCTAACAAGAGAGGGAAGTACAAAGTGGATACGCATTGGCTCCATTCTCCAGATGACTCTCCACCTTATCTTTGTCCTCTTAGTAAAGGGAGACGGGCTAACCTGCCTACTCGTAATCGAACACGGAATTATTATTTCCCATTCTATTTTTATGGGAGCTCATGTGCGAGCTCAAGATAAGATCTGTTATTCTGTGCTACAGTGTATTATGGTTTACGTAGATGACCGTCTATTGTAAGTTCGTAAATGATGACCTCTAGATTCAACTTACAAACTCGAGTAAAAACTCAAAATTTCGAGTTCAAACTCCAACTGTTCGTCAAGAACAAACTCGGAGCAGACAATCGTCCACATAAACCCTAATGCACTCTAGCACAAACTAACAGACATATGTCTTGAGTTCGCACAAAAATAAAACGAAAAATGTCAAAAATAATTTCGAGTTCGATTCCGAGTACAAAAATTAGACCTAAACCCTGGTCCATGTACAATGTCAACTCAGTTGGACTGTCTTTGTTTTCCAATGATCTCATCTCATCTTGGACCATAGTTCTCCACTGATTCTCAATCGCTACCTCCACTTTTGGGATGCACCTAATCCTTGCTCTCCGACACAGGTGCAGTCGATGCTCTCCCCTTGCCCTTTGTACTCGAGATCGAACTCGATATTTCCTTCCACTTTTTGTGAACTCCAGATAAGTGTTTATTATTCTGGTTTACATGGATAACTGTCTAATCCTACCTTGTTTTGATGACCCCATCATCAACGTTCGAGTCTGACCACAAAATTTACAATTCTTACTCAAGTTTGTTGCTCGCATCTAGGGATCATCAAATGTGAACTTTGACTAGATAGATACTCATCTGCATAAAAGATAACATACTTGACCACAAAAGGAGAACGGCAATGTTGAAAGTGCAAAAATTAGACCGCGGTCCCTGATCTGCAACATGCATCTCTCTGCTTGACTCATCGAAGTGTAAACTAACCACGGCCTTCCTTGTCTGGTCTCGTCGGTAACTCCTGACTGCCCCACCTTCCAGTCCCTAGAGTCGCACTAAATGAGAACCAGTCTGTACTCAGATACTTCAAATTTCCCCGCCAATGAAGACATAGGCACAGGAATGAAGCCTTTGAATAATAGCGAGAAATTTATCGAATAGTCTGTACGAATTATATGGAATAAATATGTAACTTGACAGTTTTTAAGCGGCTCGATTTTTGTGCATACGTATGATATTGTGGTTTGTAAGCATGATACATTGAATTGTTCGAGTGCGTGATTCAGCAGTTTAGGAGTATGATTCGAGGTTCTTTAGTTTATTTTTCTTATACCTTTGAAAACTGTTGCTTCAAGATTCTCGACAGTATGTCAATTTTTCAGGATGAGACCATTTCTCACTCCAGTATTTACCGGTTCTGTGACAACCAAACTTTACTCGACTTAGAAATTGACCAACTACGTCGCGTGAAACGGGAAAATAACGCGAAACGTGTGGTGCTCATGAGCCCTGATGTGAATTAGAATTGCTTGATATTTTTTCTTAATTTTCAAAACTGAGCTGACTTAAGAAAAACACATTGACAGTTTAAACCAGTTGCAAACCATTCCGTCACAAACGCTGTCTTTTCATTTAGATCACTTTGACGTCATGAAATGGGTTTTCATGATTTTCCTTTGTCGAAGGTTTCCAAAGAATTGACAGATCATAAATGCTTGAGACCAGATTCAGCACCAGACTGTTGTGTCATTTTATGCGAGACGTGACTTCAAGCAATAACGACATGACCTCTCCTCTGAGTTAGGGCCAAGTTGAGATATGTTATATTACGGCAAGGTTTCTAAATCGAAGGTAAACTAAGCGTCATTGATCTTGAGTTTGCTGTGTCTTCATACATGTTTATAGATTCCTTCTGCAGTTCAATTTCTCAACGTAATTGTGTTTCTGTACTTCAAATCAACTAAAAGCAAAATCATGTTAGGAATGCTATTGCGACAAACTGCTCACCATGTTTGCAACATGGACAATAATGGCAACGTGTCTCTCAGAATAGTTTAATATCTAGAATCACAATGATCATCAAAGCATTAACAAAATTGTAAAATTGGTTTCGCATACAGGGACTTCAACTTTGGAAATACGCTTCAAAATGATGTAAATAGCGACGCAGGTTTCCGAAACAATAAAAGTTTATGAAGTGTTGTCTTTGGATCGTTTTCATTGGCAAGATCACGCAAGATATCAAGAGATATCGCCGTGTATTTTTGTGCGAAGCACGAGGTCTCGTGTTTCACTCAGCTTGCGATTATCTAGCCAGCGTTACAGTGGGGGGGCACCAGTAGGCATAAGGCTTGTTTCAATGGTTAACAGAATTGTGGGTTTCACTTTATGGTTAAGAACACGTACGCCACGAATAGTTGGACTGAATACAAAGTTCTACAAGTACATGTAGGCCTATTTAGTTCGGTGGCATCGTTAATGAATATTTCCTAGGGTTATTCATTCCAGTTTCGGGTGATGCAGAAGCTTAATGTATGTTTAATGACTGCGATGTTGTTGTACGTTTTCGTCGACAACAATTTCTCCCCTGTTACAAGTTACCCGGGTGCCTTTATTAATAAAACTGTACTTGACCCATGACATCCACAACTTATAGTTAGTCAAATCAGCACCATACGCTCAAAGTGCACTTCATCATCATTAAATCTGCCCCGAGATTTCTGGGCAGAGAAGTTGCTATATGCAAGCTTAGTAATGCAGCGTCAGTGGCTCAGCCTGTCGGATTTCGTGAGAAATAGGATCATGGTGGAGTCCGACGAAATTAACTTTGACATGAGACAAGATGTTCATTGATCGGAGCAACTACAATAGTATCAAATTTCTTAGCTCACTATCTAGGTTTGGGTATTATTAAACGGTTTCACATGCTCTGTTCTAATGATAACAGCCAAAACTCGTTACTACCAAAATTGCGTTAAAACTGATTGTCCTTCAAAATGCGACTCAAATTCCACGCTGGCAACAAAAAAAGAAAAGCCATCTTCACGCCACTGAAAGGCACTAATCGGTATCCGGAATTACAAAAATCACCTAAGCAACCGCACGAAAACAACTGTCCACTTCCAAATAAACTGTCGGCTCTCGTTGATGCACAGGTTGCACGTGACCCCAGAGGCAGACATTGTCTCCGGACGGTGACGACACCTATTGGAGAAATTGATAATTAACTGAGTGTTTCGTCGCTTGCAGAGTAGGCCCTAATCTCCCCTTTTATCACGGTTATGATTTTACCCTAGTCTTTTGGCCCTTCAATCTAAAATGAACCGCCTTCTGTCAAAAACTAACGTTTGACTCAAACTGATTCTAAATGAATTCAATTATGATTTCTGAACCTTGAAAAACACTGTCAATTATTCGAGAGCGCCCGCAACTGTCGACTAGAGCCAGCGGGTAATTTTTAGTGCCGTGCATAGCCACAGCTTGCAATAAGGAATAGTCAAGTCTTTCCAAGACCAGGAGGCTTGTAACGGAAGCAAATTAAGACAACATAACGTGTGGTAAGTTGGTCTTTTTGACAGAAGACGGGGTTATTAAAGTTTTAACGCATCTGCAGGGATTAGTGAGGCGCTGAATTTTAACGCATTCAGCCCGAAACGGTACATTTACAAAAACATATATCATATTGTTGGCAAGCCCAGCACAGGCAATCAAGTAGTTATCCATTTTCAACAATAGCAAATCCTTTTTGAATTCGTTTAGTTGAATGAAAAAGGAACCTTTCGAAGAGTTTCTAACTTGTAAATGGGACCCTGTTATAAAGAATTTTGCCGGTTGGAAAGGGAAATCTTTCGTGTTGAATGTCATAATAGAACGTATAGTTTCATAAGGACACTGGTCGTGAAAAAGTCTCCGTTCTGGGTGGTACTTCCTGTATAATTCTTCTTCTATGGGAGTCACCCCTCGGACGTTCAAGGCAACTAACGGACACCAAATTAATAGGTAAACTCTAATGCTTGTTCGCCCAATCCAGTGACGTTAATGAGCTACAGGTTTCAAGTTTATATAGCGGAAAAGGAATCCCCAATGCATGAACATGATGACATTATAAAAATTTATTTACCGTTGATGACTGTTTTGATCTTGTGGCACCCATGTTGACAGTAGGTCACGTCACTTCCGTTAAACGGGTCCAAACAAATTCCTTTTAACAAAGAGCTTGATGAACAGACGTGACACTTATACTCTGAAATCCAGAGAAATGGATTTTACAAAAAACTCGTTGTCGTGAGTTCTATTGTGCATTCTTGGTTCTACTTTAAAGTTTTACGGGTATATTAGGTCAAAATAATAAATATTCGGAATTTTGAGTGTCGGCGCTAGCCTCCTGTTCAGAAACGTTACACTAGTTGCTCATCTTGGAAAGAGTCATCTAGAGAAAATAGACCAAAGCTCTTGTACATCAGTTGGAGAAAATAGTGTTATCTTGAATAAACCTGAAGTTACTGTTGATACTAATATTTTCTATTTTTATTACAATTGTGATAGCAGGTTTTAAACAAATTCAAAAGAAAAGGACCATGTGGGCAAAACAAAAATTGATTTGCAGAAATTTCGTCTTGCTACGAAAAAATTAGTGCTTGGTAATGTACACGATCCCGAAATCGCGACTGGCATAAATCAAAGTTTGACTGAAAGAGCCAGAGTAGAATGTTTGAACCACAAATACCAGGCAAACAATGCGGACAGCTGACGTCGCAGCGGAACTTACGCTGGGGCAAATTACATCCGGCGGCCGATGATTCGTCTGAAAGATCGTCACAGTCGGCTTGACCATCGCAACGAAACGCGCGATCAATGCACTTTCCGTTACTGCAGCGGAAGTTACCATTCGGACATTCGGCTGAAACGTACAATGCGATTACCCTCTGTGACAACGACACCCTCGGAGGACCTCTCGTAACACTGGAGAAGAGTCTAACATTTTGACCGGTATACCATGCACTACAAGTGTTGACCAACCAGTTAGTTTTATTTAAGACAACTATACATATATACGCATTGGTATGCGATGTTCGTGCAGCACGTTGATGGCGTACCTCTCCTCCGGAGACTTTTGCATTTGAATGGAAGCTGGCAGGTGTGCACTAAAATGACGTCAACTAAATTTTCTAACCATTTAATGGCATGACATGCGATTCTTTGCATAGTTCAATAACTTCACCTACATGAAACTAAATATTTGAATGATCCCAACTACATCAGTCTACATATTTAAATTATTTACATTCGTTTCCATAGTAGAACAATGTAATTTTTATTGATCTAATTCTCCTGAAGACGTCACTTACATTTTTCTACATATTAAAATGACGTCACCAACATTGATCTACATGTTTAAATGACCTCACCTGCATTTACCTGCATATCAAAATGAGATCACTTACATTTATCTATAATTAAAATTCCGTCACGTGCATTACCCACATAATTATTTCAGTGACGTCACGTACACTTCTCCGCATAATTACCCCGACAATCTGCGCGCGAGTTCTCGTCAGAGTAGTCTCCGCAGTCGTTTATTCCGTCGCATTTCTTCGTCGGATCCACACAGTTTCCGTTTGAGCAAGAATACTGGTGCCAGTCGCAAACGCCATTCACTAAAACGAGTTAATTTGCAAACGACATCATTTCGTTTAAAGTAGTAATCTCCTACCGCAACAAAAATACACAGATCGTAAAGCACGATATCTAGAGTGAGAAACTATAAATTTATGATCAAGGAAACACAAACCGCATTTCACGCACACACAAACACCTGAGCAAGATTACAAACTTCGCGAATTTCTCCTTGAATGATAAATAACAGCTTTTGGCTGGAGTCTTTTAAAAGTTGGGTTATTTATTTATAAAATTGAAAGACTATGGATGGTTGGGGCATTAAAACTAACTTTGTTGAATATAGCGGTGTTAGAGCGACATTGCGAAAATTTCAAATAAAAAGTATTGGAGAACTTAATAAGGTTGACTGCTAATGCCCAGTTTTCTCTCTATATTGGATTGTATTCGGAAAGGTAACAGGTATATTACAAGGATTTTCAACCATACAACTCAAGTGACAAAAGCTGAATTGGTCTTCAGAATGTAATTTGCCTCACACGTTTAATTAGAAATCTGTGTATCTATTACCCTATCGTGTGACAAAGGACACTAAACTTCAGTGGTTAAGTCTAGAATTATCAANTAGAATTATATAATCGAACGCTTTTCTAAATAAAAAAACAATATAATTTTACGTGGACCTGATTCTGATCAGCTCACAACACCGGAAAACCTCGGGTAATTTGTGAACCTTAAAGTGCTTATCTCAAAGGCCAATCTAGTTCAAAAACCTAAAAATATATTCCAAATTAAGTCCCATGTAACATGGCATAACGTTTACTTCTTTTCTCTTATCAAACTAAAAGCCTTTTTGAGCTCAATTTTGTACCTCGGCCGAGATCAGAAAATCATCTACTTATTCCCGTCGATTTCCGTGATCTGAGTTCCTGTGCATCTGTTAAGGAACGATTCCTGAATGACGTCATGTTGTCCTTAAAAACGTATTTATATCATCGTGAGCATAGATTCAATGCATTGTTATTTTGTTTGGTCGTTTTTTGATTCTAAATTGGATTATTTATTGTCCATGTGTTATCTCTTTTCTGCATGTGACGAATGATATTTAATGCCATCTTAAGTTTGTGAATACATCCCAACTCCTGCAACCAACACTCAGCTACTGAGGTCAGCCCGGACAAATCGCGAGGGTACGTCAAATGTCAGCAAAAATACCCCTTCTGATTATAAATTAGAGGAAAAACCTTTCAAGATCGGCAAACGTCTTATCTTTATCGCCATATCGTGAAACTGATGCAAAGTACCAGCCTGAGCAACTTTGTGACTACGCGGACGTGTGACCGATTTTCTGTGAACTTGGCAGCAAATCGGCACCGGCTTTAATGGCCGTTAAAAATGTAAACTAGAAAAAAATCCACACACGCCGATGTTTCGGACAAAAACATGTCTTTATCTCAAAACAGTGCTTTTGTCACCTGAATTGCAATAACGAGCACCTTTGTTTGATTTTTGCTGCCGGGACACTACAACCGGCGAAGTAATTACCCAGCAGTTGCCGTGTCACTTCGCCGGGAAAATAAACACTTGCTAAATTGACTTTTGTTAGGTAAAATGTGTTTTAAACAGAGACACAATTTTACAATCAATACCTCCGTTGTCTAAGAGTAAGAATTCCGCGATTGAAAACGCAAACGGAGGGGGGAATGTAGTGAACTGTAGTCTATGGGCTGAATGTTGGCGATGGGAAAATATTGTAATGTTAAGAACATGGCGCAGAATTTTTTACACGAATTTCACCTAATTATTGTGTTCGTCTTGCGCCGCGGAGCGCATATGTCCGAGCAGGCAAGGCCGGGCTCCGCCGGGTAGTAGCTTATACGAATGCTGGCCGAATGGGAATTCTTCTTTTTAAAGCATTGTACCATTTGGCACCATACCAAGTTTTCATTCTGAAGTTATTTCGCCACCAGTTGGTATTCCGCCGGTCATTGCTGGCCGTCAACCGCCTAGCAACTTCGTTGGAGACGACCGGTACTGGTATCTTAGTTTTTCCTGTTCATTTTCGTTATTTTCGCAAGTTTAATGGTAAGGATATCCTAACTGTATAGAAATTTTACTCAATTATTTTGATATCCCATGTTCATTATTATTTTATACTGTGTACCAGAGTTACTCCCAGTAAAACACGCTTAGACCAGTCACCACAGTCGGCCTTCTTAATCAATCGCTCTTTAATGAACCTCACTTCCGTCTTAGCGGCAAATCTAAAATGGCGGAGTATGACTCGGCTCCACTTCGTGAGAAGTGAGGATTTTTATGAAAATTTCGCCTACGGATTTTGTTATGATTAACCTGTAGGTACTGCTGGTTTCATTATAACATGTTCGAACACTCTAATACGGGGTAATAACGTGTGTTATTGTTAAAGACTTGATGAGACATGGAGGCTTTAGGTTGTCCCAAGAAAAATGCATAAATTCGGTTAACTTCTGAACATCATTTCTGAGAAATCCCGTATTGAATTCAAATGAAAATTTCAGATATTATGGAATGATTTCTAAAATGCTATTCAGATTTGTTTTTTAAAATGTCACTTATTGGATGATTTTATGAAAAACAACTTTTGACAACTTACATTTATTGGTCTCGAGATTTTCTTTGGGCACGCTGGAGTTGATTTCGGGGGTTTCGAAAGAACTCACAGTTCGATTATGTTCAAAACCAGGCTTTACAAAGTGACTTGTCACGGCGTGTCATTTTATGCACCGAGTATCTACTGTCAGTTCTTTGGAAGCCCAGAAATCACTTCTTACCTGAGTTTGGACCTGGTTGAGACTAAGTTTATAGTGGCGAGTGGTCTAACTCAATATTTGATGAGACATGATGAGACATGATGAGACATAAGGAGCTTTAATAGCACACTGACAACACGTGGAATGGATCCAAGAAGTTTTGAATCTTCTAATCAATTCAGTTCACAATCTTACAGATCTACATGAACAGCAACGTTCAATATTTCAGCGTTCGAAATGTTGCTTTCAACAACGAAACTCTAAGTGTGCTGTTCAAAAGCGAAGTGAATATTCGTATCACTAGTACTCATTAATACATTTACGAAACTTTATTAAAAAAATCCCCACAGCACGAGTGGGAATTAAATGAGATAGTAGAAGTGTACGGTTTTCTTTAAGTAAAATTATTACCCTTCAGTTTTGAAGAATTTTAACGATCGAGAACATATATAAATCCTGATAGGAATATTCTTTCAGGTCAACATCTTTCGCCCAAGCCCGACATCTTCTGACGGGGCAGAGTCGCTCCTCAGAGGCGCAAATTGACACCAATCTTACCTGACAGCGGTATGAACAGTATCAGCAATAGAGACTTCATAATGAATGGTGACAAACTTGGTAAAGTTGGTCCATCCTCGTTACGTTTTCCCTGCGGAATAATCTCGCTTTATACTCCGAGTTGAACTTTTGTCAGGTTTGAGAGAGGATCAAGTTATTACCCCGTAGTTGCGTTGTAACGCAGAAACAATTTCGTCGGCATGCTTATCAAAGCGAATAAACAAACTGAATTTGATAAACTCGCGCTCGTAGGTTTATCAATTAGGCTTACTCTTTGCTTTTAAGGAACGCACAATTAACTTGTCATTTCAAAACAAAAGATTAAAAATACCGAGTGTCTGGAGCACCAAATAACGCAGCTAAGTAAATATATTTCTTACACAAAATTGCTATCATCAAAAATTCTGTCAGACAAAAACTTATTCAATGGAAAAACAATAAATAGGCCTACAAAGACTATAAATGTACGAAATAAGAAGGCATTCAACTGCTCTACCAAATAGTTGTTAAAGTGACTCAACGTGGATGTCAGGTTCATTCTTTCGAAAACATATTTTTTTAAATCGTGCAACCCAATTTAGCGTAATAAACAAACACGCGCGCGGGCGCGGGCGCGCGCTCTCACGCACACACACGCACCACGCACTCACTCAATGGTCATTTAGTTTTCCACAACATGGGTAAAACATATTTAGTATTAAGATTTTTATATCTGTACACGTGCAATACGACACAATTTACACAGCGTTCACAGAAGGCATATCGGACATTCAAGACCCCACCTGAAAAATTACTTTTGAATGCTCGTCAGACGGCTGATCTAGTTTCTTGTAGACCGCCCCCAAGTCAGCCGTTAGATCTGCCTTCTTGCCGTGGGAAGCTTCCATTCCAATGGCGTGATTTGCTCTTGGTGGTCGCACGTGATTGGTTAGAATGATGGCATTCCTGAGATTCATAGACTCTTTTCCGAACACTCTTTTAAAACGGCTTATATGCCTTCTGATCAGACGTGTCATGTGACTTTAACATCCGGGCTCAGGGCCTAATCTTTTTACTCGAGCAATCTCGAAAAAAATTTGCGTTTTCGTTCCACTTCAATGTGAACTCAAGATAAGAGTCTATCATTCTGTGCTCGAGTACATTATGATTTACGTGGATGATTATGTAATCCTATTTTGCACTTGATGACCCTAGCATTAAAGCAACAAGTTCGAGTCTCAACTACAAATTTCGAGTTTTTACTCAAATCCATGGGTCGCCGAGTGCGAATTTGGAGTATAAACTCATTTTCAAAATCCATAATATACTCAGGCACAGAACAATAGATACTGATATTGAGAAACTCAAATTAGTTCGTACAAAAGGAGAACGGGAAAAGGTAAAAATGATTTCAAGTTCGATTTTGAGTAAAAAAGATAAGACCCCCCGGGGGGCCATGCGTATTGGTTATGCACAGTTGTTTAGAAATCTGATGAGTCTTAGCGGCCGAGGCATGCGTTGTACATATTATCATGTCTCCCAACAGCACCAGTGAAGTATTGATAAAACTGTAACAACACAGACTTCGTTTATTTGCGTAGACGGTATCGAGCCGCTTTTGAAAGTTTGATGACAGATATTTCAACGCAAAAACAATGTCTTATTAATGACACATGCAATGTTTTCTGTCAGTTTAAATACATCTTTGTAAAAATAAATTCTGAACGCGAATTAATTTAGTTAAAACTGATACCCACACCGTGTTTTTGCATTTCTAAGTAAGTGTTTCAACTTTTGGGGGCCTGTGCCTCCTATTTGAAGGTAAATTATTAGTATCTAAGTTCAGAGCTTAGTGTTGTTTGGGTAAGCACTTCGTGTTTGGAGAGAAACGCTTCGCATTCAAGAACTTTTGGTGTTTTGACCGCGAAAGTCATAACTTATTTCACACATTGACGTTCTATTAGTTTGCTGGGTAGCGATTGAGAAATTGGCTGCAATTTCAGGTAGCCCTCAAACAAGCCAAAATTGCCAAAAAACTAGTTGATTGACAGTACTTTTGGACAACATTTTCGGATCGATGGGAAATTTGTTTTCAGAATCTTATGTTGGCTTTATGGTCGAGAATCGGCAGGGAAGTGGTGTTTTTGGGGTGAAAAGTGTCAACTTTGTGTTTTTTGACACTTTTTTCTTACCCTACCTTGCTTTTTAGTGAGAGTGCCTCGGAAAGGGTCAAAAATACAAGAGTAAATAAAGTGTTTGTGCTCATCTGTAGAGCTTGTGATATGAAATGACTCAAAACTTTTCTTTATTTGCATGCAGTTTTTGACAGAGTGAAGAAAGGGTAAAGAATTCATTGACGTGTGTTCAGATTGGCAAACCCCTGTGAGAACTGTTCTGTGCCCCCTGACCCTTGCCCTTGCCAAAATCCTCTTTAGAATCTTCCACGAGATGGCTCTGTTGTACAGTTTCCTCCATACACTGTAGCAAGTCTTTTAGCTTCAACTACTATAGCTTATCTGAGTATTTTGCAAATTTCAGCCCAAATTATAGTAATGCATAGGCGGATTTAGGG